>CABHPQ010166316.1:0-18362 GCA_902168405.1 Peromyscus aztecus
TCAGCCCTGTTGCTTTACAAAGAAGGAAAGAGGCCCAGATAGGTCAAGCCTGGCATGGGTCTCTTGGCTCTTGGTTAGAATACACATCAGGTGGCCTCTGTAGACATACTCCATCAGAATTGGTTGCTTTGGGGACACAATGCAGAAAAGGACACAGTTGTCCATCCCATGATGTTTACATGAACTGAAATATTGAGATGTCACAAAAAGGAGGATATGCGTTTTCTATTCATGTGCGCTTAGCTGGGGGATACAACTTTCGTTTGGATTTATGTGGCACCTTCTCTTATTCACACTGTCTTGTGGAAGGCTGGAGTGGTGTGAGCTAGTCTGCACGTGACTGAGCATGACTTTACTGAAGAAAGACAGAAGCTCCAGGCAGGTAGGTCTGCTGGATTTACGACTGCAGCACACCTTCCCAAATGAGCACCTGCATGCAGATGAAGTCAGTTCAGGAATCATAGGATGGATGCACTGTAGGGGATCAAGCCCAGCCTTCTCATTTTATACAAGTTCATTGACCTGCCTTGGGTCACAATCATGGAGGATGGTGGACAAGGACAGGAAGGAATCCAGATTGAATACAGTATGGAATGTTTTCCTTAAACTATCGTGACCCTTTCCAAAAGCTCCAGTGTTAGGGTATTTCCAGATAATGGATTCCAGATCAAAGACTTTCATGAATAAATGAATCAGGACACAGGATGGGCTAGTGGCTACACCCTTGAAATGTGCCCTCTGCCTAGGCCAGCATGTTAGAGTAGAAGCTGGAGCTTTCTGTCATGGTCTTCGAGTTGCTGCGAGAAGAGCCATTGGAGGTAAGATCCAGGGATGAGGGGGTGGCCTTGGGGCCTTCCTCTGGCTCCTCTTCATGAGCTCCCACCACAGTGGAGATGGTGGTCTCCAGGCGGCTAACCTTGTACACACTGCCCTGGGTCTGGAGGTATCGGGTGGATTTCATTTCCAGCCCCTCATAATCACCAGTACTGATGAAGGGGCAGCAGCGAAAGGCGTGTTTGAAGCCCACACGGAACCTGGAGAAAGAGGATGGAGAGGTAAGCCACGGGACTGCCTGCTTTAAGAGGGCTTTCTACCCTATGGTGTCAGCCCCTCAACACGGGCCTACACAGGCCTGATTCTGTGTCATTACATATTCGAATTAATTCACATCTGGAGATGTTGAGGACAAGTCCCCCTCAAGGACAGTTGTCAAGGTGAAATCAAGTCTGTCTTTGGGATATTCAAGAATTAGATTGTTTCCTCAGATGTATGACTAGAAGGTGTTGGGTTAATTGAACAGCTACAAAAACTATTCCACACTGTAGGTATTTGTGTGTATCTACTGATCTGTTTGCCAGGTGAGGTTTGAGCAAGAAGTATCGTCTCGGGCATTTGAATGTTCAGTCCCCAGTTGGTGGTACTGTTTGGTACTTAGAAGGTGTGGCCTTGCTGGAGGAAGTATGTCACTGGTTTTGAGATTTCAAAAGCCTTTGCCATTTCAGGTTCATTCTCTCTGCTTCCTGTTTGCAGTTGGAGATGAGAGCTCTCCACTGTCTCTGCCACCATGTCTACTACCCACTGCCACAGTTCCTTGCCATGATGGACTCTTACTCCTCTGAAACCATAGGAGTTTATATAAACTATATATAAACTATATAGCCTATATAAACCCTTCTGTGAGCTGCTTTGGCCATGGTGTCTTATTTCAGCAATAGAAAGGTAACTAACCAGGCTCACAGTATAAGTATGTATCTAGACTCAACCCTTGACTGCCAGTGGTGTTTTATCAGGGTGCCTCAGTTCCACACTTGTTAAACATGGAGACACATCTTTACTTAAAGATGTACAGGGAGATTTAACCTAAAAAAACTGGAGACAGGTCATCAAGCTCTTAGAAGACGGAACTGTGAGATGCATAGAGACCACAGGAGCAAGTTCAAGAAGATGTCATTCGCATACTTCCAGTGCTTAAGTGTCTCTGTTACAGGGGGCCCTTCCCAACTGGTGGGAGAGAGAGAGAGAGAGAGACAAAGAGAGACAGAGAGAGACAGAGAGACAGAGAGAGACAGAGAGAGACAGAGAGAGAGAGAGAAACAGGGATTTCCCCTTCATCTCAGCATCCTTCCCCAAATAGAGGTTGGATGCTTCTTTGGGTGACAATGACACTACAGCCTGGTGTCCCAGGCCTGTCCTGTGTGCTCTCTACCTGCCACAGTGAATTCTTTACTGCTGACAGCCAGTCCCTGGGGGTCTCCCTTCTCTGGATTGTCTGAGTTAACCTCTGTTGGGAGAAGGCTCCCTGAGCCTGTCAGATCATGTAAGGTCAGGAACCAGACCATGGAGGCCCTGACTTCCTCTCCTTTTCTGTGTTACTGGAAATGCAAGATGAATCTGGAGAAGTGACCCCGCTGGAATGGTGGACGAGAAGAGCATCTAGGATGCAGGCTTGTCTATGTGCAACAGTCACAACGTGTCCTCAGTCCCACGAACTCAGTCTCCAGTTTTTAAAAAAATCAGAAGACTAGACCTTGGAGAGATGGCTCGGTGGGTTAGAAATGTGAGGGCCTGACCCCAGTTCCCAGAACCCAGGTAAAAGTCGGGTGTGGCTGTCTGTGGTGATACATTGTGTACCCTAATAAAGTATGCCTGAAGATCAGGGAGCAGAGCAAGCCACTAGATTAAACATAGATGCCAGGCAGTGGTGGTACACACCTTTAATCCTAGCACTCAGGAGGCAGAGATCTGCTGGGCAGTGGTGGTGCACGCCTTTAATCCCGGCACTTGGGAGGCAGCTGCAGGTGGATCTCTGTGAGTTTGAGGCCAGCCTGATTTACAGAGTGAGTTCCAGGACAGGCTCCAAAGCTACACAGATAAACTCTGTCTCAGAACCTCCCCACCCCCAAAAGGAGGCAGAGATCTGTCTGGATCTCTGTGAATTCAAGGTCACACATAGGCTACATGAGATTAACTCAGTCTAGGAGAGAAACAGAGCCAGGCAGTGGTGGCATACATCTTTAATCCCAGTGCTTGGGAATCACATGTCTAACCCCAGCAAGAAAAGGCTTATAAGGCATGAGGAGACAGCAACTAAAGGCTTTTTTTGGCTGGAGACTTTCGGGTGAGGACTCAGAGGACTTCAGTCAGAGGATTCGTGGGGTTGGTGAGGTGAGACATGGCAGTGACTTTCTCCTGTGTCTCTCTGTTCTTTCAGCATTTATCCCAATATCTGGCTCTGGGTTTTTTATTAAAACCATTTAGGAATTTGTGTTACATCTGTACAGTACCTATATCCCCAACTGTGTGTGTGTGTGTGTGTGTGTGTGTGTGTGTGTGTGTGTGTGTTGGGGTGTGGAGAGCAAGATCACTGGGACTTACTGGCTGCCAGCCCAGGTCTAGGTCCAGTAAGAGACTGTTTCCAGAGGATAAGGTGGGGAGTGATAGAGCATGGTACCCTACATCCTCCTCTGGCCTCCACCTGCAGGCACAGCTAGCCACTCATAAAAATTTTCACACACACAGAAGGAAAAAAAAAAAAAACATGTCATACATGAAATTAAAGATAACTTGTTTCCTTTGGTCAAGAGAACCAACCTACTCTGGGCTCACACTGTTGCAGAGCCCCAGTGAGCATGGCTTGGAGTATGTGGTTAGCTTGCTGCAGACCCACCACTCCCTTCTGATGGTGGTGGTGGTTGGGGTGTGTGAGCAGAGTGTCCTCACCTGTCATTGAGGCAGCAGTAGATGATGGGGTTGTACATGGTGGAACTCATGGCCAGCCACATGATGGCCAGGTAGACCTGCTGGATGAACTTCTTAACGTAGAGATCTGGGTTGATGTAGGGCAGGAGGAAGAAGATATGGAAGGGCAGCCAGCAGATGGCGAAGGTGCACACGACCACAATCATCATTTTGACCACCTGGGAAGAGGGCAAGGCAGGCAGGTCCATCAGCACATCCTTCTGTGGGGTGGCTTCTGTCCCCTCCCTGTCACCGTACAGTGTGGGTGGGAAGTGGGGGAGGTCTTTATATGTCCTCTTCTAAGGAAGCTGGGAGACTTTTGACATTCAGGCTGAAGGATCCTGGTTACAGTTCTCAGCGTGCGGCCCAGGACTGCCATCATCACTGCCACCAGGGACTTGTTAGGAGTTACAGGTTCCTGGACCCGTCCCAGACATATAGAATTATAACCTGAGAGTGGACCGGGAACCCTTCCGAGGACTATGATGTGCTGTTATGTGACCCTGCTGGGCAGTGTACAGAGAAGCCAAGGGAGAGATAGTGAGCAGAAGTGAATGGGATTCAGGAGAGAAGGTCCAGGGGAGGCAGCAGAGGGCTGGGCCGGGGAGGAAAAGAGTCGGGGAAGGTGCTTGGTCTGGAAACTGAAGCAGAGGGAAGGAGGGAGCCTCTGTAAGGACATGTCCAGTGTTTAAAGGGGGCTTGAGGAAGGTCTGTGAGACATGCTAAATGCTAAATCACAGCTGCCAGTGACATGTGGCAGCATTAGGACACGGGCCCTTGGGAAGCAGTTAGACACTGATAGCAAAGATTTATAGACAGGATTAAAGCCCTTAAGAGAGGCCTGGGAGCTCTCTTGCCCTTCTACATGAGAACTCTCAGTGCAAAGGCAATTACCGTGAGCAGGAAGTGCCCTCATGAGCAGGAAGTGCCCTCATGAGCAGGAAGTGCCCTCACCAGACAGGGACTCTGCCTTGGTTCTAGACTCCTGGCCTCTAGAGCTGTGAAGACCAATTTCTCTTGTTTATAAATTCCCAGGCAAAAGTGCTTTGTGTATGCATGTGTGTATGTGTATGAGTTGTGTGCATTTGTCTGAATTGTATGTAGGTGAGTGTATGAGTTGTGTATGTATAAGTGTATGCATGTATGTGTGTGTGTATGAATAGTATACATGTGTATGAGTTTGTGTATGTTTGCATATGTATATATTAGCTCATGTGTTTGTGTTTATGTATATGAATATGTGCATATACATGTATATGTGTATGTTAATATGTGTATGAATATCTGCACATGAAGGATTGTGTGAAAGTACATGAGTGTATATATATTATATATATATATATGAGTATATGTGTATTTGTGCATAAGTATGTATGTTATGAGTGTATTTGAGTATATGTGTCTATATATGAGTGAATACACATGTGATATATATGTGTGCGAATTTATGTGATTGAGTGTATTTGTATATGTGTGGACATATGAGTATATGTGTATAAAGTTTGTGAGTGTATATGTATATGAGCATCAATATGTGTATATGTACATGGGTGTGTATGTGTGTGTGTACATGTGTATGAGTATTTGTGTGTGTATGTTGATGAGTGCCTATATATGTATGTGTGCATGTAGGTATGTGTGTGTATATGTATATGTTGTATGAGTGTTTTTTGGTATGTATATGTGCATGTGTATGACTGTTTATGTTTGTGTGTGTATAAGTGTCTTTATGTGGATGTGTACATGTATATGAGTGTTGGTGTGTATGTATATGAATGCATGTGTGGATGAGTACTTTTGAATGTGTATGATTATGTGTATATATGAGAGTTTGCACATGTGCATGACTGTATGTGAATGTGCACATGTACTTGTGGGTATGAAGAAAGACCCTGCTTTCCTCGCCTGTTCCTGAGGTCCAGAGATGCCTTCTGGCTTCTGCCTCTGGGGACTCCCTGCTCTCCCAGGGTGGTCAGTGCCAGGGTGGGCTATGCCTGCTTGACCTTTGCTCACCTTGCGCTTGGCAGAGACCTGCTCATGGTAACGGTTGGAGGAGTCTCCAGGGATCTCGCTGGCCCACAGTGTGATCCCTACCACAGTGTATGCATAGCCAATCACCAGCAGGGGCAGGAAGTAGATCAGCACGGTCACACAGATGTGGTACCTGTGAGGTAGACAGAGGAGTCAGTCTCAGAAATAGCAGGCGATTACAGTTTGTGGACACCTTGCCCAGCCTCGGCCATCATGCAGGGAGGAATGACAACCATATAGAACGAATGGATGATAAGCCAGAGAGAACAACTCAATTTAATTCATATTCTTCTAGTGGACTTTCCCCATGTTTATAACTTTTCTTGTTTTTGTGAGCAAGTGTCTGACAAGAAGCAACTTAGTGGAGGTAGTGTTTATTTTGGCTTACATTTTGAAGAGACACAGTCTGTCATGACCAGAAGGCATGGCGGCGGGACAGGCAGCTGGCCACACTTGATGTAGTCAGGAAGCAGAGATAGGAAAGGAAGTGTATCTGGACTGTAAAACTGGCTAGCTCCTAGCATCCCTTTTTCCAGCAAGGCTCCATTTCCTAAGGTTCCACAGCCTTCGAAAAATAGCTCCACCAGCTCGGGACCAACTGTACAAACACAGGAGCCTGTGGAGGATATTTCACATTCAAACTGCAGCAGTAGCAGAGGTTGGAGGATGACCTGGAGGTCCTGATCTTCCTGCCTCTGCCTCTGGAGCTCTGGGATTGCAGTTATAGGTGGGCACCACACCTTCCCGGCCCTGATCCCACTTCCTACCACTGGGGAAGAGTCACCCACAGCCTTGTTTTCTTCCTCTCACTTACAGTCAGGACTAAACTCTCCCTCTTCAATAGGGAACCCGTGCCAGCACCCCGTCTCTCCTTCACCAGCACTCCACTTGCTTTCAGTCATTTCTCTGTAAATCTCAACAGCTCTGCCACGTCTCCAGCCTTCTCTGAATACAAAAATCGACATTTTAAAAACACTTGAGGAGTCCTGAGTCACGAGCTGCAGAACTGGTGAGGCAGAGTGGTAGCACATCTATTATGTGCAGGCAGGTTGAGCTCGGCTCCTGGGGCTCTCAAGGTCCCCTGGGAAGTCACCTTCCCCCTATAGCCACCACAGCAGTGACCATGTGTTGTGTGCACAATTTGCTTTCAGTCCTCCCTTCAGGTTGCTGTGGTGACTATGCTTGCGAGCAAGCATTTAGAGATGACAGGAATGGACCGAACCAGAGAACACTCCAAGATTCCCCCATGGTCCCTTCCTGAAAGAACAACTCTGCCTCCTGTGGACTGATTAACAATTGCCCAAATGACCAAATGCTCTGGTTGTGCCTTGATGGGCCACTGCCTTGGGGTGCTCTCTGGGATTGTCTAGTGAAGGATGCATGGGAAGATATTGTTGTCCAATAGATGCTTCTTTCTTTGGATCCATGTGGTCTTCACAGTTGGTCTTAGAGTCCTCTAGAGAACTTGAGTAATGGCAGAGGACTGGGCATAAAAAAATCAGCATTCATTTATTTTTCCCATTTGTGTTTGTGGTGCATACATTCATATGCATGTGTATATGTAGGTGATTATGTGTCTAAGGATATGTGTGCCCAACCATCTGCATGTGCAGACCACAGGTTGACATTGGTTATCTTATTCTATGGCTCTCTACCTTACTTTTTGAGTTAGGGTCTCTCACTCAACATGGAGCTCACTGATTGGCTGGACTGTGGGGTCAGCAAGCTGCAGGGATCATCCTGTGTCTGCCTCCCAATTCTGGGATTACAGGTGTGAACTACCTCACTGGGCTCTTTGCATGGGTCCTGGGAATCTAAATTCAGGTCCCCATGCTTGCACAGAACTTTACCCACTGAGTTGTGTAGTTGGAAGTTTTTCTGTGTCGTGCCTGGCCCACGGTCCCGAAGCCTTTTATAAAATAATCACACAGAGGCTTAGTATTATTTATAACTACTTGGCCATTAGCTCAGGCTTATTACTGACTAGCTCTTACACTTAAATTAACCCATAATTTTTATTTATGTTTAGCCACCTGACTTGGTACTTTTTCTCAGTTCTGCCTTGTCATCTTGCTTCCTCTGTGTCTGGCTGGTGACTCCTGACTTTGCCCTTTCTCTTCCCAGAATTCTTTTAGTCTACTCGCCTCACCTATACTTTCTGCCTGGCTACTGGCCAATCAGCATTTTATTAAACCAGTGTACAAGAGCTTTATCCCACAGCAGAGTTGTCTCCCCTGTAATAAATCCCTTGTACTTATAGCAAATTCCCAGGAGATGCTGCTTCTGTTCCTGGCTCAGAAATTGAAAAACATTGCCCTGAACCAGTGGTTCTCAGCCTCAAATGCATAGAAGAGTCACTATGGGAGCTTTTAATGCCCAGTGGCTGAAGGTATTCACTCAATCAGCCTGGGTGTGGGAGTGGGAGAGTATAATCTAGAAAATTTCCTAATTTATTGTAATAGATAGTGAGGATGGGGAACTTCTGTTTTAGGCGTTGAATCTGCAAGACTGATGAGTCTCTGTTGGGACTCCATGGCTGTTTGTAATTGGATGACTTCATTAGAATATGTGTTAAATCACTTTCCTCCTATAACTTATTCTTTGGTATCTGGGCTCTTGTTGATCAGAGGGGCCTGTGCTTACAGGGGTAGCTAATTCCTAGAGGTAATAGTAGCTTTTTTTTCTCCCCCTCCCCCTCCCTTGTTTTTTCTGATACAGGGTCTCACTGTGTAGCCTGGCCCCTGAACTTGTACTATCTTCCTCCCATGGGCTCCCTCAGATGTGTGCACCACTACAACAGGTGGATCCAAAAAGTAATGTTGTTATTTCTTTGGAAATAAACAATATGGACTTAATTTTGGTGAAAAGATATTACAGGGGCTGAGGAGGTGGTCCAGTCAGTAAGAAGCTTGCCTCCCAAGCATGAGGACCTGAGTTCAAATCTGCAGAACACATGAAAAAATCCAGATGTGACAGTACCCATCTGTAATCCAAACACTGTGGAGATGGAGATAGGCAGATCCTTGGAACACTTTATATAGACAGTCTAGCTAGAATGGTGAGCTCCAGCTTCAGCAAGAGACCCTGTCTCAAACAATAAGGTGTAGAGTGACTATTGATGTTGACTTCTGGTTTCCATATGAGTGTTCAAATATGTGTATGTGGGAACATATGCACATGACATATACACAAACATATACACACAGTGTTATAGTTAGATTGAACATTGCCTTTTCTAGTACCTAACAGGGATAATTAAGGATAATATGTATATTGGCTATTAGCATTTTTATTTCTAGGCACACACTTAAAGAAACAAAAATCCTGAACACAAACAGATACTTATGCACTATTATTCATAACAGCTAAAATATGGGAACAGCACAAATATAGATCAACAGATGAATTGATAAACAAATTGTGGTATATCTTACAATAAAGTATTATTCAGCCTGAAAGAAGAGTGGCATCCTGGTATATGGGTAAACTCTACAAACACTACGCTAAGTGAATAAGTGAGCAGATAGACAGACAAGAATTCCACTTCATATAACACATATGCCATAGAGACAGGGAGCAGATGAAAGGTTTTCAGGTACCTGAGGGACAGAGAAGGAATTCATACTCAGTGTGCACAGAGTTTCTGTTTGGAATGGTGAAAATGTTCTAGAAATGAACTGATGAAGTTGTTATAGCATTGTGAATGTTTTAATGCCACTGAACTGTGCTCTTTAAAATAAAAAAAATGTTTATTTATTTTAAATTATGTGTTTGAATGTGTTCTGTATGTATGTCTGTGCACGTGAGTGCAGTGCCCACAGAGGCCAGAAGAGGATGTCAGATTCCTTGGCCAGTGTGGGTGCAGGGACCTGAATTCAGGTCCTCTGCAAGACTGGTATGTATTCTTAACCATTGAGCCCTGAAGTGTACACTTTAAGATGGTTAAAATGGTAGGTCTTAAAATATATATTTTTCAAAGCAAAATAACTATATAAAGTATTTTAACCTGGCCTTCCCAATCCTAGTTCTCCAGATTTGCAAATCTACAGCCTTTTGCTTCTTTCCTCCCCGTGAACTCCCCAGCAGACCCCTCCTTGAAATGTGGAGCTAATCCCTAGGTGAGGTCAAAGTTTAAACACATCCCTGAATCTTGCTCAGATAGACTCCTATCACACAGAAACTACAAGAAAACTGTCCAAATGGTATCTGGTTCTCAAAACTTCTGAACGAGTTCAATTAAAATGAATGAAATCCCATCATTATAAAACATAAAAATAAACACATTTCACTGTGATGTGTGTTTGAAGACATTTTTTTTAACCATATTCTGTGGTTAAGTGGAGTTAGCCAATGTGTGTATATATGTATGTGTATCTGTGTGTGTGTGTGTGTGTGTGTGTGTGTGTGTGTGTGTGTGTGTATGTGTGTGTATTCCAAGATCATTCTTTTAGAAAGCTGGTCAATAAACCCGAGTAATCCTATTTTGTGCAGCTCCACACCTGTTTTGGCTTTCCATCTTGATATTTCCTAAATTTCTCTCAGGCAGCACTTTATGAGCTCTCAGAAGTAATATCTGCCTTGGGAGAAGAGATCTGGGGTGGGTGATGCTCTAAGAGTGAGCCAAGAAAGAAGCAGGCGTGGGGCAAGAGGCAGCGACAGCTTGTCTGATGGTGGAGGTGTGCGCTGGGTTGTGTAGACACAGGCGGGCCGGCACTTTGTGCTCGTCTTTCAGGTGCACTCATGGGAGCTTTCAGAAGGGTGTGCACACATGTTTCTGGTTTTATTTCATCTAGTTAACTTCTTTAAGCAGTCGGGGAGGCTTGACACACTTTATACAGAGTGAGCTTGCCCAATGTAGGCCGAGTGGCCCTCAGATCCCACAGGTTCCCACCCTTAATACTTCAATGCACACAAACCCAGGTTTCCTTACATCGCACTAGCTTGGGTCACTCTGCTGTTTAAAGCATCGGCCATGCCAGTTCCTGGAATAATCCACAACATTTGAAATCAATGTTGCCACATTAATTATATAGCATCTTGGTGTCTTCATAATGCACTTGATGGGGACTCTAGGTGCCCTGGAGCAGGAACTGAAGCAGGCATGGATCTGTGTTCCCCATCCTCACTCTGAGGAGATAGCTTTCTGGGCTTGGAAGGCAGTGGGTGGAAATTTTCAGCTGCTAAAGAATGGTCACGTGTTTGATCCTAATTCCATCCAGCCCGTTAGCTACCTTCCAGTACCCACCCCATGGCAGGCATCACCCAGCATTGCCTTGCCCACCCCCATCACACGCTGCTCACTGCCTCCAAAGCTGAGCTACACCAGCTACCCTTGTGAGCTTGTCAGAGCTGCAGCCTCACAGGTATCACCTTCCAGAATGTGCACTTGCTTTAGTTTCCTGTACCAGTTCAGGTTGGAAGCCTGAACATTGGGAATCCGTGGTGGTGTAAAACCTGCCTAGTACAAGAAGTCCTTTGCAAATATGGATACGATGTAAAATATATTCATAGATAAACATTCAGCAACAACCTTAGATACATAGTGATTTTTTTTTTTAACTAAGTATATGAACAGCGAGACAAATACAGAGTCCTCCATCCCATTGGGCATGGGGAGCTTCCTGGAAGAGGAGCTGCTGTTTAAATAGAAGTTGGAGGCAGACAGGCCCAGACAGCAAGGGAGCCTTGGGTATGGAAAACAGTGAGTGTGAAGGCACCTAGGGAGGGTAAAGGCCTGAAGGGGGTACTTCACCAATGCACCAAACTGAACGAAACTTGGGCACTCTGTGTATGGAGCATCATTGGGAGTCTTAGCTATAAAGGAGACAGAGGCCAGATCTTGAGGGACATTTTACGACAGGTTAGAGAATTCCTAATTAATTCGAAGCTGATGGGCAACCATGAAACTGCTTCTTACAGAGGATTAACTGGATCAGGACACGGTGGAACTTTGGTGGAGTTGGACAAGGCTGGAAGATCCAGTCTTCTGGATGCTCTGACGTGATCTGGCAGAAATGAGAATAATTGGGTGCAGAGCCGTGGTTTTCAATCTTCCGAATGCCACAGTCCTCTAATATAGGTCCTCATGTGGTGACCCCCAGCCATAAAATTAGTTCATTGCTACTTCATAGCTGTAATTTTGCCACTGTTATGAATCATGATGTAAATATCTGATATACAACCCAAAGGGATCACAACCCACACCGGTTGAGAACCACTGATGTAGAGGCTAGATGGGTGGGTAGATGGGAAGGGATTTTGTAGGTGTCATGGCTGGGAGGAAGATCTGGAGACTTGTCTTCTGAAAATATAACTGACCTGGCTTTCGATCTTGGAGCAGTGGAGAGTGAGGTTTTACATATCCACCCAATCTAGCCCCAGGCAGGACTGTTAACGGTCTGCCTACACAGGAGCTACCGTGCATATCCACAAACATGTTCTCCTAGTTTGACACTCTGGGAGGAGGAGCGAGGAGGGGCAGGCTTATAGGGGAACTGACCTTGAGGGAAGGCAGGTAGATGTCTGGATCTAGAGCAGGAAGGCTGGTATTAGATTAGGAGTCCGTGAGATGATGACTTGATACAGATGGCCATGAGAAGGGAAGAGACCACATTTAGAGGGTAAGAGGCTCCAGGGAGAAGACCTCTGAGAAGAGAAAGGATGAGGTTGTGAACCTCCTGTCTGGCTTTGGGAAAACAAAACAAAACAAAAGAAACAAACAAAAAACAAAACAAAACAACAACAACAACAAAAAAACTGTTTTAGGAGGTCAGTGATTGGACCAGGTGGGACGAGTCATGGGAAATGAGGAAATGGAGACAGATGGTGGCTGGAGACTCCTTTCTCAGTAGTCTTAGCCCTGAGAGGTGGAGTAGAGGGCAGTAGCTAAGTGGGGGGGGTCAAAGGCCAAGAGAAGATAGCATGCATTTGGTGGAAGAGGTAAGAGAGACAAAGACCTCTGCCTCTTGTCGCGCCACCTGGTCTGCCCTTAGAGTTGAAAATGCTGTAAAGAGAAATAATGCAGCATGGGCTCCAGCAGAGAGAGCCATGCTCCTCCGCCTCCACCCCTCCTCCTGTCTGCTTAGGGGCAGCATGGGGTGGGTGCACGGTGGGGAGGCTGGGAGTGCGTGTTTGTGTGCATGCACTTTCCCTCCTGGGTAGGCAGGGGGTTAACAGCTCTGCCCAGCTTTTGACTGGGTGAGTATGTAAAACAAACCCTACAGGAAAAGCCTCTACAAACTTGGTGTTTCTGAGATGACAAATGAGAATGTTTTTGGTTTGGATGAGGAGCTCATTGTGATTCAGGATACGGTGAAATAAGACAGAGCCCAATTTGAGATGAGGCAAAAAGGAATTGCTCTGGTGGAGGATAAAAGCATCAGGAACAGAAGTAATATATAGGCGGGGTATAGGAGAGAAAAACTCAAGCACAGTAGTTGGAAGAAGGACTTGAGAGAACACAGCCAGCAAGAAATTTCCTGTGGCCATGACTCTTCATTGTAAGGAACGGCGGTATCTGGAGAAAATCCAACCTGCTTTACGCTATCATACCCCAATTGTACTTTCCAAATCTCTGATAAAATATGCACCACCCAACAGCTCCATATAGTGTAGTGAAGGCATGGAACTGGTTTCCTGCCTTCTTCTTTCCTACTGGTTTCACAAGTAGTGTAGGCTCATTTGGGAATTTGTGGTAGACAACTACCACTAGGTGGCGCCACGCTGCAGTCTGTACCTGGACCAATCTGGTTCCTTTAGGCTGGGGCATTTCAGTAGCTGGACAATAAAGTAATACAGATTTTGTGTGCTTGGATCCACAGCACACCATACTTAGCCCACCCCCTCTCCCTTGTCCCACATGCACGAAGCAGTTTTTCCAACCTATGTCTTGCGCAGCATGAACTTTTGCAGATCCTGGAATATTCCAGACCTGTAGAGAGCAAGGCTGTGTTTTATCAGGGACATGTTTGCTCATCAGTGGATTTGAACATCAGAGGATTGCTCATCAGTGTTTGATTCTGTACCTCGCCCACCCTCAGGCACACTAGAAGGGTCTGAGCTCTGCTGGGGATGCTCTGCCTAAGGATGGGTTGGTTGAGTCATTTCAGCGTGTTCCCACTGGCTGAGTGTCCAGGGGACAGATGGGCATAGGCTTGTGCCTTAGTGGCTACGGTCTGATATGAACACTGTACTGCAGAGGGATGGATTCTAGGCAGCAGAAATGAAACTCGTGTTTTTCACACTGTCAGACTCTAAAAATGAGTTCTCTGTCTTTCTCTGTCTCTATCTCTGTCTCTCTCTGTGTGTGCTGGTACACATGCATTTGCACAAAGAAGCCAGATGTCAGTCTTGAATCCTTCAGGAATGATGTATCTTGTTATTTTAAAGACGTATTTATTTTTATTATATATATATACATACATACATATGCATATATAAATGTTTGGCTGCATAGATGTATGTGTACCTCTGTGTGTCTGGCACCTGTGGAGGCCAAAGGAGGGCATCGGATCCTCTGGAGATGGAATTACAGATGGTTGTGAGCCACTATGTGGGTGCTGGGAGCCAAACACAGATCCTTTATAAAAAAGCAGCCAGTGCTCTTAACTGCCATCTCTCTATCCCCACCTTATTTTAAATTAAAAATTATATTTACTTGTTGATTTTGAGTATGCATATTGCTGGAGTTGACTCTCTTCCTCTATCATGTGGGTTCCAGGCTTTGAACCCAGCTTGTCAAGCTTGGGGGCTAGCGTCTCCATCCACCCAGCCATCTCACCAGCCTGGTCCACCCTGTTTTTTGAGACAGGATCTCTCACAGGGACCCAGGGCTTACTGATTAGGCTAGATTGGCTGCCAGTGGACCTGTCTCTTCCTCCCTAGCATGGATCACTCACCACACCTGGTTTTTTTTACATGACTTCTGGGGATCAAACTTCATTCCTTATACTGTATTCAGCTGAGCAGTAAGGTGAATAGATTTTATATGCTAGCATTTGCTGAACACCACGCAGTAAATGGGCCATCTTCCCAGACAAAACACTACTATTTGGAGTAGGGCATTGCTTAGAAACCACTTCAACCAGTGCCAATGGATATCAATTAATATTTCCTCATATAAATGAGTTTAGCCATAAATGTGGATGCTGGCCGCTATGTAACACTGCTGGTATTCCCAGGGGCCAGAAAAAACACTTAAAATAATTGAAATAGTCCTGCTTATAATAACCTGTGACTAATGACAGTCTATGTCCCGAGGTCTAGACCAAGTGCCGGGAATCCTGGCTCTTATGCAAAATGCCCAGCTCTGTAGCTGGCCTGGGGCAAGTTTTCTCTCTACAGGAGAAACCGCAGCATGACAAAGGCTGACACATGCTCAGAGATCTTTCTTCTGAAGATCTTCGGTCTGCTGTGATATAATGGAAGTGACCTCGAGGCTGTGGGGAAGGCAGAAATCTCACACCTTTAGTGCCAGGCATGGGAACACATTCTGCCATTCCAGCGCCTCAGCGGTGGAGGCCGGAGGATGAGGGGTTTGGTGCCATCTTCTGCTACATTGTGATTTCAAGGCAAGCCTGGGCTACAGAAGATCCTGTCTCAAAAAATCATTCAAAGCCAAACGAAATTCAACAGTCTCTCTGTGCAGTGACTTCGTTTCAGAGGTGTGGGAAGTGGACTCCACTTCATCTCCTTACCCTGCGGGTGAGAGGCAGCTACCTCTCGCCCTGTTTTATATTGAAAAATTAAGGGGATGGGAAGGTAATTGCCTTGTTCAAGCAATTCAGAACTGGAATGGGAATAGAACACGGAAGTGTCATTTTCTCATCCTGTTTTCTTTCTGCTAAGATGCACTGAGAGGAACCATGCTACTCGTGTCTGAGAAACCACACTTTTCCAAGAATGAGTGAAGATATTAAGTGCAAATATTGTCTGCTACTCAATAATAATGACAGATAATTTATACAAAAATAGCATAGTTAAAAAGAGTCAGATTCAAAATAGAGTTTCACCAAAATGGGTGACTTGGAAAGTAGCCAAATAGATTCCAGTGTATGTGTGAGTTCCTTCTCGTATTTCCGTAGCTCTGGCCTGTCTTGCATCCTGAACCCAGGAAGACTGTCAGTTGTCTGAAATATGTGGGAAAGATAAACACCCTGCTTTCTATTCCACAGCCACAGTTTCTCAGCATAAATAGACCATTATGCCATGAACCACATAGACTATTTGTCTGTAGTTTCCATGAACGGAGTGAGCAATGCCGCTGATGTGCTTCACAGAATTAACCCAGAGGATGGCATTAATCAATTTGAAGTCTGCTGGGAGCTGTACGTGAGAAGACAAACACTCTTAATATGTAGTGTTGACAGAATTTTTGCCCTCTACCTTCTCAAGTTGTCCAAAGAGAATCTATTCATCTTCTGGACCACTTTTTGTACTGCTTCCTTGTCTTACAAAAAAAAAAAGAGGAGCCTTGACTGCTAAAAGAAGAGCTCCACAGATCTTCACAGCCCAGACAGAAAGTCTGTGTGGGTTGAATGGAGAGGTGGAGAGTTTGGAGAGAGTAGTTATGGATGTGAAAGCCTCAGGTAAGGGACTGGAAAGCAATTGCTCTCAGCAGTTGACCAGAGTTTGGTTCCCAGCATCCATGTCAGTCAGCTCACAATCATGTATACCTCCTGGTCCAAGGGATCTGAAACCCAACCATCCCAACCACCTCCTCAGAGCTGGGATGCTGAGATCATATGGGTCTACCACCTTGTCTATCTTTTTTTTTTTTAATATATGAGTTCTGTGATATCAAACTCAGGCCTTCATGTTTGCAAGGCAAGAACTTTACCAACTGAACTATCTCCCCAGGCCTGGAATCCTGATTGTGTGGAATCCTACATCCTTCGATTAACCCCTTATGGTTCCCTCACCCACATGGATGGTGTCCATGGTCTTCTGAATTGTTTGGGTCAAGCAGACCCGAGATGAGACCAGTTTCCATCAGGGTGGGGCGGGGGGAGGGGCGGGCAGTGGGTGGGTGAATAGAGCAGTTACTCTTCAATTTGTTATCTGGTCTAGGAAACCAGGAATGGGAAATAAACAAATAAGGGTCCAACCTTCTCTGCTCTTCACTGGCCCCACAGACAACTCCTGATAAGGAGTTTATATGTCCTCCCAAATTCATATGGTGAAATCTTAACCTCCTTCTCCCACCCTGAGTGAGGCACTGGGAGCGTAGCCTTTGTCTATGCGAGACAAACGGTTTAGGTCCCAATGGCTTCCGGTTTAAGCCAGACATCCAAATTCTTCCTTAGAGACAGACTCACTAGTGACCCTTATCGCAGTTCAGAAAAGAACAGGCATCTGTGGCACACAGAGGTGCCCCCAGGGGAAGTGGGTGGCTGCTTGCTGGGACATCTCCCCAGAGAGTATTTACGCTGAGATGTTCTCACCAGCTGAGGGACTGGTTCCAGGGTTTGATCCCGGAAGCCTTGCCTATCATTGTGTGTAGTCCCTGGGGCACAGCCACCTCAATCACGCTTTCAAGGACATGATTTTGGGCCAGTGGATGGCTCAGTAGGTAAAACTGCTTGCTAGGCAAAGCTGATGACCTGATTTCACTCCTGGAATCCATGATGGGAGGAAAAAACTGATCGCTGAAATTTACCATTTGATATCACCCCCTGAAATAAACACTAAGGCATCTGTCATGCCCTCCACAAACCAACAACAGGCCTTAAAATCATATGCATGTGCAGTGGCTGAGACTAAACACACACCCCAAACTTTTACTAATAGTCACTTGGCGGGGGGCAGAGAGATGGCTCAATTTGTAAAGAGGACCTGAGCTTGATCCTCAGAATTTATGTAAGGAAAAAATGCTCTGGCCTATGGGTGCGTACACACACACACACCACAACGTCACCTTTTTTAAAAATTATTTTTACAGCTTATTATATAACCACACAGATTTCCATGGCTGGTGCCTCTGCACCCGGGTGTTCCCGCAGAGTGCCTGAGGAGCCCCAAGCTTATTTTGCAGGATGAGAAGCCACCCACATGAATGTTGACTGGTGCTGTCCTAACTTGTTGCAAAGGAACAAACTGACACTGTGCATTCCTGTCATTTTCAGTCCCTGAAACTCCAGCCTTCAGCAAGAACCCCATTAAGTCGGATTCTTAGACACAGGCATCCAGCTGGAGCAGCTGGGTGGGCCCAGGACTGTGGGGGAGGCAGAGCTCAGACTCTGCCCATGTGGTGTGACAGCAGCATGCTGCTGATTCTCCAGGCAGACTGGACCTGTAGTCCATGTCACTTCTGAGATGTGTTGAGATGTCACATCTCCAGCCTAGGGAAATAGTTGTTTTTTGTTTTTTTTTGTTTTTGAAAAACAGCCACTGAGGAATGAGGAATGCCCTGACATAAACCACAGCATGATGTAGATTTGTCTTTTGAAGTAAGAATTAAAAAAAAATATATTTCAGTCATTTTGGCCACTAGGAGATGATGCTTGAGAACAGGTTTCTTTCTTTCTTTCTTTCTTTCTTTCTTTCTTTCTTTCTTTCTTTCTTTCTTTCTTTCTTTCTTTCTTTCTTTCTTTCAT
>CABHPQ010166316.1:18462-54171 GCA_902168405.1 Peromyscus aztecus
TTTTTGAAAAACAGCCACTGAGGAATGAGGAATGCCCTGACATAAACCACAGCATGATGTAGATTTGTCTTTTGAAGTAAGAATTAAAAAAAAATATATTTCAGTCATTTTGGCCACTAGGAGATGATGCTTGAGAACAGGTTTCTTTCTTTCTTTCTTTCTTTCTTTCTTTCTTTCTTTCTTTCTTTCTTTCTTTCTTTCTTTCTTTCTTTCTTTCTTTCTTTCTTTCTTTCTTTCTCTCTCTCTCTCTCTCTCTCTCTCTCCCTCCCTCCCTCCCTCCCTCCCTCCCTCCCTCCCTCCCTCCCTCCCTCCCTTCCTTCCTTCCTTTCTTTCTTTTTTCTGAGAAGGTAGGTTCAGGCTATAGGCTGCTGTAACTGCTAACATTGGTTGTCAACATGACAAGATCTGGAACCACCTAGGAGACACTCCTCTGGGATGACTGTGAGGCTATGTCCAGAGACAGTTAATTGAGGTGGAAAGACTCCACTAACATAGGCAGTGTCATCCCATCCCTTAGACTGCAGAATTTAGAGGTTTCTTTTATTTTTAATTGTGTGTATGTGTGTCTCCGTACACATGAGTGCAGGTACCTATGGCTATTGGATCCCCTGGAGCTGGAGTTCCAGGCAGTTGTGAGCCACTTGATGTGGGTGCTGGGACCTGAACTCAGGTCCTCTGCAAGAGCAAGCAGTAAGCACTCTTAACCACCGAGCCATCTCTCCAGTCCCACCCCTAGACTTAACAAACAGGGGAAAATGAGCTGAGCACCAGCATCCATCTCTCTCTGCTTCCTGACACACCTCAAACTCCAGCTGTGCCTTCCTCACTCTGTGAGCCCATGAGAAAACGGACTGGGACAGCTTTCATCTGTCCCACACAGGCCAGTGAGGAGCCAGATGTGAGCAGGAAGACTGCATTTTCTGCATGGCACAGAGCAGTGAGGACTAACAGGATCAAAGGGCACCGAGGTGTGCAGTGCAAATTGGGACTAATTAGTCTTGGTTCACCTGCGGTTTTTCCTGGCTTCAAAGCTTTTAGCCTTCCATCAGAGAAACCCTTAGTTCTAGGCAAACTAGGACAGATGGTGGCCCTAGGTGTGGCCCTACTGACCTCTTGTTCTTCTAGCCAACCTTCCTTTCATACTGGCAGGCTGTAGGGCCAGCCATCTATTATTTAAGAGACAATTCTTTGAGTCCGGAATAACCCCCGCCGTGTACGATAGTGTAGACTTGTATCTCCAGATACTCAGTAGGTCAGGGCAAGTGGACCCCAAGTTCAAAGCCTGACTGAGCTGCACAGAGGGTACATCCAAGGCCATTCTGGGCTACTTAGTGAGACCCTGTCTCAAATTAAATATGAAAAAGAAAGGTGGGGTGTAGTACAATAGTAGGGTCTTTGCTCAGCATGTGGGAGGCACTGGGTTCAAGCCACAAAAGAGAAGCTCCCCCGAGAAGAGCGGCACATGAAACCGTGACCGCCAGGGAGCAGCACTGTAAACAGCCGAGCGCTCCCTCCAAGTGTAGATTCGCACCTGGATCCACCTTTGCTGGTCTGTCCCTCCTAATCTCCTGTGTGACCTGGAGAGAACTCTTTTAGTTAGATCCTGGTTTCTCATAACTGAAAAAGAGAACTGCACCAGACCAGGAAAGCGAGGAATCCACACAACACCCACGCTCCCACGCCCAGCAGAGTCTCAAACAGGCTTTGCCACACAATGGGTGCGGCTGCACCCGGTGGCAGCGGATGCTCTTTTCCAGCATGCCTCCGAGAATCCATTACTAGTACACTGCCTCACACAGTGCCCATTTTATAGTAAAAACTTGATAAAAAACTGAAAATTATTTTAAAAATATAATTTTTGTTATTTATCCCACGTTTCTGCCTTGTTGTTTCCTCTTTCTGTGACGGCAATTTTCTCCCAGGCGATCTTGGTTTGTTTTCTTGTGCTTCCTTAACTTGCTCGAATCATATGATTCTTGCTATGTCTGCCATTATAATTGCAGCACAGAGCTGAACCCATGGCCCTGGCAGGCCGGGATGTGCGTAGGTATAAAGGATCTTCCTTGCGCATTAGAAGATGGAGAACATTTCAGTGGTTTTCAGGCCATAAGTGTTCCTGGTCTCATTTGTTCCTTTTCTGATAATCACATTGTGTGGAAAATGCCAAGTCCCACGACTTGCCTCTCTATGTCCTGGGTGAAGAGATCTCTGTCCCTTTAGTTTGCCTTCCTCTGCCCATCATTTAATGAGTCAAAAAGCTCAGAGATTTGCAGATGTGTAAGGGAGATTGTGACAAGGTAATTTCAAAGTCTACCTGAAGTGAACAGTGTGGTTGAATTACATACCTACCAGCTCTGTAGAAGCCACATCAAAATCTGCAAATCCTACCTGTGTTTGATGCTCTCTCAATATGAGGGTGCCCATATCACAAGAGGGGACTTATCCTAAAGGTATCTGATCTTGTTTCATTTCTGTTGCTGTGCTAAAATACCCCAACAAAAAGCAACTCTGGGTAGAAAGGGTTTATTTCAGTTTACAGTTATAGGTAGAGTCCATAATTGCATGCGAGTCAAGGCAGGAGCTACAGGCAACTAGTCACATCACATCCAAAGTCAAGAGCAGAGAGAAATGAATGCATGATGCTCATTTGCTGGTGCTCAGCTCAATTTCTCCATCCTTACAGAGTTTGGGACCCCCCCCCCAACCTAGGGAATAATACTGCCTAAAGTGGGCTGGGTCTTCCCACATGAGTTAATTTCACTAAGACAATTCACCACAGACATGCTCACAGGCCAACCAAATATGGACAATTCGTCGAGACTCTCCTCAAAGGATGCTAGGTTGTGTCAAGTTGGCAATTAAAGCCGACAATCACAGTATCTTTACAGGGAAGCCATACAGCACACTTTCAGTCCATTTCTATTTGTTTGTCAGAATTTTGTTTTTCATGGAGACTCAATGAGAGTCCTCCATCTCCTCTCTGAGACCTATTTTCCTTTCACGTATATCCCTTCCGATAGAGCACATGCACATTGCTACTGTGTCATAATGTTCACAAGAGGCTGCTATAATAACTCTCTGTAGCGTCCCTCTCTCTCTTACAGTGGGTTACCACCTGATAGCTAAACTTCAAGGGATAAATTTGGCAGCTGAGTCAGTGGCATCTCATAATATCCTTCCTGCTCCCCTCTACTGGTCCTGACCTGCCTTAATACACCCCTAACCCAGCAAGTGGTTCCCAGCACTATCTCCAACCACCTGGGATAGCTGCTGCCAAAAATAGTGTGTGATCTCGGCTTTCTTGATTGCATTGTTCCGTATTTAGTCTTTCTCTGGGAAGTGCCCACAGTCACCCCTCCGTGCTCAAATGTGATTCATCTGCTTCTCAGGAAAAGTCCAAAATACGCAGCTAGACCTAATGTCTTCCACTCTTCCTCTGGGGTGAGTCATTTCAACTGTTCTTTGAGATTGGTCTTGAGGGGGAAATTCTCAACTTCAGCAGCTTTCTGTCTTTGCTGGTATCTTGGGGGAAGAAACACTCCTGGTATAGAGGTGACATTTACTAAGCAGCATGTCAGCTTGGGGGATGGGTTGTCACTGAGAACAGGGAAGGTAGTTGGAAGCTGACTTGAAGCAATTAAGCTTCCCCATCTGCACAGCCCAGCACTGGAGGAAGCAGGTACTCTCCAATCTGGCAAAAGGTTGATGCCTACCTATTATGCTTCAGGATATTAAGATCGGGATGAAGTCAATTCTTACAGAAATTAGAAATCAAAATGCAATTAGAACTTTCTAATTAAGCCCATATAAATATTTATAAGAGCATGATTCAATTTCAAATGACTGGAACACTGAATGTGTCTTTGAAATTTGAAAAACTAGGTACTACTGCTCATTTATTCCATCTTATAGAAAACATCCCTAAAGACTGATCATACAAAAGGATGTGATGGAACACACACACACACACACACACACACACACACACACACACACACACAGAGACAGACAGACAGACAGATGGACAGGCACATGCCATCTCATATCTTCCCTTGAGTACTTCTCCACATTTGTATGTTTCAGGCAGGGATAACAGAGGCACCCCCAGCTTCCTAGCAGTTAAAAGGAACCAATAGGAATATACTTAGGAAAGTTAAAAGAAAACAAGACAATGTTCTTGTATTAGTTACTTTTCTCATTGTGTGACAAAATCAACTGGGGGGGATTTATTTCAACTCACAAGTTGAGGGTACAGTCTAGGGAGGCATGGCAGTAGAGTGAGAAGTGGCTAGTCACGTAGTATCCACAGGCAAGAACCAGAGAGAGATGAGTCCTGGTGCTCAAACCCTGCTTTGCTTTTTGTTCAGTCCAGGACCCCAGCCCACAAGGCTGGTGCTGTTGACATTCATAGTGGGTCGTCTGTTTTCAATTAATCTTCTCTAGAAACATTCTCAAAGAAACACCCAGACACGGGTCTCCTAAGTAAGATTCTAAATCCAGGCGAGTTGTTAATGAAGGTTAACTACCACCATATCCAAGAACAATAGTTCTTTTCCTATGGAGCGAGTAATTTACAGTGTAATTATTACTTAGCAGTTACCTATTGCAGATAGATTGGCATACATGTAATGACAAAGTCCTAAACCATAAGTTCTGGGATGGAGAATTTGGGTGCAAGGAAACCATCAG
Organism: Peromyscus aztecus; assembly: GCA_902168405.1. Classification (NCBI taxonomy): domain Eukaryota; kingdom Metazoa; phylum Chordata; class Mammalia; order Rodentia; family Cricetidae; genus Peromyscus; species Peromyscus aztecus. The sequence continues at coordinate 23,152 of CABHPQ010166316.1, forward strand.
TTGAGACAGGGAAGAATCATCCTTATAAAAGTCAACTAGGAAATTGCCACACTTCCAGGCCATATGACAGATTGCTTGAGAGAATAATGGGCATGTCAATCAATTGCACGGATCACGCAATCCATCATACCACAGGTGCTAGGAGAAAGTCAGAAGAGCTGGGCTGGCTCCGTGGGGAAACTACAATTGAGTGAGAAACATGATATCAGCCAGGTAACAGAATTAGAGGCACAATCAATAGCACATCGTATGAAGTCAGCACTTAGCACCATCTCCACTGTTATTATACCAGCAATAGTACAACTCGGCGGCATTGTTCAGGTCAGCACGGGTCCCTGTCCTGGAAGTCACACTGGATCCTTCCAGGATCAGCCCCACCTCCTCATGGGGTAGGTGGTAATTGGTTTTAATGTCAACTTGATACAGAATCACCTGATTAGGGAGCCTCAATTGAGGAGTTGTCTTAATTCGAGTGAGAAGACCCACTTCAAGGGTGAGTGGCACTTTCCAGTAGCAGCCCCGCGATTAAAGGAAGTGTGGAGGAAGGAAGAGTGTGTGCCTTTTGCCCATTTGGCACCACCCAGTTCTTCATCCTGCCTCTGATTTCTTCAATGACACCAGAACTAGCATTTCCAGGTGTCCCTTGTTGACTGAGGACCAGTGCTCTCCAGGAATCCTCCAGGGTTTTGGTGACAGGTCGGGACTCTTGAGGCACCCAGACTCCTCACTGAGCAACTTGTTAGCCCCTCTGGTGTGAGACATCCACCGTGGGATGACTCCCGACTGCTGAAGCAGTCATCCTCGAAGACTGAGCAACTAGTGAGTTCTGAGCTGCTCAGATGTGAGACAGCTGTTGTTACTATGGAAGTTGGCTGATATAATATGTTCACTGTATAGTTCTGTTCCTCTAGACAACCTTGACTAATACAGGGTGAGAAGTCACCAAGAAGACATATGTCACAGGTCCATAGGTCCATAGGGGATAGCTCCTCTCATTTTGAGGGGCCTTGGAACCCCCTGGGGCAACTTCTGGTGCCTGTGTGAGCTTTTTGCATTGATTGAACCTTCCCAAGGGTGGATGGTGCTGCTCATGCTGCCTGATAGATGGCCAAGGTGCACCTGCTTCTGGGGACTTAATGTAGGAAAAGCTTGGATACAACACATGTATGAAACCTCTCTGGACTGAGCTAACAGGCAGGGCTTGCACTGTCTTGCAAGGACAGGCTCCCAAAAAGAAATCCATGTTTTACAATTTGTTTTCAGGACACTATTAAGTTATAAATTCTCAAAGCAACAGGAAGAGATCACGATGTATGATATAACAGCTTGACTTGTACGATTTTAAATATTTAGACACAATGTGCAGGCTATCTCTAGATTCTGGCTTGTCAATGTTAGCAGCCAGCCTGAACTTTGCAGTAATTTGGATAAAGATGAGACCAATATTTCCTAAGAAGATGCATTTCCCAAGGCAGGTTGTCACATCACAAGGATGCGGGGAAGGTTGTTGGAAGCTGGTTTTGAAGTAATTCTGCTGACTTGCTCACAGATGCTAACACTGGAGGAAGGTTTACTCTCTAATTATTCCAATAGTTGTTACATGAATATTACTTACACTCTGGGATATTAAGAACAGGAGGAAGAGGACCGGAGGGAGGACTCAGTGGTTAAGAGCATTTACTTATTCTCGAAAAGGACCTGAGTTTGATTTCCAGCTCCCACACAGCATAGGCATCTGTAACTCCAGTTCCTGGGGATTTGATGCTCTTTTCTGGCCTCCAGAGGCACCAAGCATGCACATGGTACATCCACATGCATGCAGGCAAAGCACTCATGCACATAAAATAAACACAAATCTTAAAAATAAACAAACAAACAAAAGAATGTGAGGAAGCTCATGTTGCGGAAATCAACTGCCAGTATTGGGAGGACTCAGCCTGGAATTTCACTTTTGCCTTGAATTATGTATTAAATGAGGGGGAAAAAGAATCCCAATAGGTGTGATGGAAAATGTCCCTAAGGTGAGGAGAGCAATGGTGACCTGGCTGGAGCGGGTCTCTGTTGGCTCTTTCTCTCCTCGACCACGGTCTCTGTTCCCTGCCATGGCTAAATCCCCATCTTTGCACATTATTGAAGGTACACTTCCTCCGTGGAGCTTTCTCAGATTTCTTCATTCTGATCACTTTCTGCAATTCTTTACGCCATTAGCATGGACAAGCATTCTAAGAGTTTATTGATATGGGTGCTAGCCAGTTTAGAAGGAAATTGTTTCAGCAGTGGTTTTAGTAGTGTTAGTTTTGCCTTGTGGAGACCCGCAGAGTGAAGATGAAATCAGGCAGCGATTGGCTGTTCCGACGGCTCGATTGGAACTCTGGGAAGAGAAAGACAATGATGCAGGACGCAATTGCTGGACTTCCTAGACTCCCCCGTCAGAGCGGCTTTCCACAGCAGAGCGGCTTCCCACAGCAGAGGGGCTGAGTCGCTGCGTCCTGCGGTACGCTGAGGGCACAACCCCAAGCTGTACATGTAGAGCCTACACATTTGTGTGAAGTCTCTTGTTTCATCTTTTAAAACATAGAGTAGATCCAATTCTTTTCAAGTTTTTTCTTTTAAATATGTATGAGTGTTTTGCCTCATACATATTTAAAGGTCTATGAACCACATTTTACAGTGCCCACAGAGGCCTGAAGAGGGTGTTGGGTTACAGATGTTAGTCATCATGAGGGTTCTGGGAATTGAACCCTGGTCCTCTGCAAGAGCAGTCAGTGCTCTTCATCACTGACCCATTTATCCAGCTCCAAATGTGAACTGTATATTCTACTCTGGGGTCCATTTTCATGTGTGTTAAGACAGAGTGTTAAATTATCACTAGCTGGGCACTTGGGAGGCAGAGGCAGGCAGATCTCTGTGAGTTTGAGGCCAGCCTGGTCTACACAGTAAGTTCCAGGACAGCCAGGGCTTCATAAAGAGATTGCACACCAAAAACCAATAAATCAACAAACAACCCCCAAATCCTCAAACCCCAAAACCAAACAAAACAGAAAAAAAATTTATCACTGAGTGAAAGTGATTCTCTTAAAAGGTCTAATCATGCCTGTTTTATAAAGTGTGAATTATTCTCAGGGTCAAGCACAGCACGCAGCACACAGCACATAGAGGATGCGGGATGCATACTTGCTAATGATGAATGAATGAATGAATGAATGAATGAATTTCACTAGGCAGTTTCACATACCCAGTTTGTTGTACTGTATCCCCAAGAGTTTGCATGCCTGGGTAGTTTGAGCAGTGAGTGCTAACGGTCCCTGTCTGCAGGGAAGGGCTGTTGAGGGTGCCACCAGAGGAGGGGGAGGCTGCATCTCCGAGAGCCTTGGGATAAAACTCAGAAAGCGGGTGTGTGGAAGGGAAGCTGAGCCGACTCCCTCAGAACTGCACTGGGAGAGTTAACGCATCACAGCCATCAGGGAATCCCGTATGGAGAGACAGCTTCAGTTCCAAAGGGCAAGGGAGGGGTTTCTTGCTCTTATAGGTTTTGGGGGTGGGGAGATCAGGTCTATGCTGGAAGTCAGGAAGTCAGGAAGGCACTGATGACATCTGGCCATAACTCAAAGCCATTGTGGGTCTGGACAGTAGGGAGGAGGCAGGCCTTGCTTCCAGTTGCAAGAGGGAAAGAGCTCAGTCCCAGGAGACCCAAAAGGCCATAGCATGGCTTTCTCATCAACTCTGCTTGTGTGTGTGTGTGTGTGTGTGTGTGTGTGTGTGTGTGTGTGTATGTGTGTGTGGTGTGGTATGTATATGGTGTGTGTGTGTGTGCGCGCGGTGTGGTGTTTGTGGTGTGTGTGTGGGGTGTGTGTGGTGTTTGTGGTGTGTGTGTGTATGTGTGTGTGTGGTGTGTTATGTATGTGGTGTGTACATGTGTGTATGTGTGTGCCTGTGTGCAGGGGTCATGGCCTGATTTCTGGGAGAACATGGAAGCTAGAGGGTCTAGAACCCCACAATTTCAAAGGAGGAATAAAAGGGATCAGAGTCCTGATTGCAGATTGAGGGCGCACAAGAATGACTGGGAACAGGGATGCTTGATATCTATGATTGTGCCGAGATGGAGTGCTTGCAGGCCTGGAGCCAAGTTAATAGCCACTGACTGCCCACCTCCACGTGTGACTTAACATCTTGGTACCTGTCAGGTAAAATCCTTTTTGTAAGTACAGACAGGCCCCTAATTTCCACCAGTCCAAAGGATGCCATCAGATAGCATCTGGAACCTTGCAGAGAATCTCCCACCTTGCTGTACCCCATTTATATGATGCTGCCGCCATCTGTACTTTAAAGTCTCTTGATTGATGACTTCGTTACTGTTTTCATTTGCTTTCTATTTCTGTGATAAAACACTGACCGGAAGCAACCTGGGGAGGAGAGGGTCTCTTTCATTTTACAGGTTGTAGTCCATCATGAAAGAAAGCCAGGGCAGGAATCCAAGGCAGGAAATAAAGCAGAAGCCGTGAGGGAACGCCGCTTACTGGCTTGCTCTCAGGGCTTTCTCAGTTTCTGGTCTAACTCAGGGTCACCTGCCTGTGGGTGGCCGTGCCACAGTGGCTGGGCCCTCTCACACCAATTATCAATCAAGAAAATGCCCGACCGACTTGCTCCCAGGCCAGTCTGAAGGGGGCATTTTCTCAGCTGAGGTTCCCTCGTCCCAGATGACCACCTTGTGTCAAGTTCACGAAAAATTAACCAGGATAGTTACTGTAAACTCTTCATAAAACTTGTCACGCGGGAACATGGTATTTACAGTAACCTGGATCTGTGTGCCCCAGCCATGGTTACTCATATTGGGCTCCAGAATAAACAATCTCGTATTCTCTTTGCAAACAAAAAGATAAAGAGGTGTTTGAAGGAGAGAGTTTAATTCCAGTTTGACCTATGAGCTTATGACAGGTTCAGATACTCATGGCAATCTTTCTTGGGTGGAGAGGCCACTGAAAGTCACTGGCAATGAAACATCCAGAATTAGAGACTTCTGGTAGAAGCTCTGTCACATCTGTATTCACCCTGTCTAGGTCAAATTGAGTTGTCTAAAAACCTGCTCAATTTCAAAGATACTTCACACTTACACCCAAAGTGTATAAAACCTTCCATGAGTACATTTGCACTGTGAGATTCTCAGTGAAAGATTGTCTATAGGGTTGTTTTGTGGTCGGGTGTGTAGAGGGAAAGCTGAGGTGAATGCTTGAGAATAATTGTCTTAATTAACTGATGTGAGAGGCCCAGACCTCTGTGGGCAGCACTATTCCCTAGGCAAGGGGTTCTGAATTGTGTGAGAATGGAGAAATTGAGCTGATCGAAAGCAAGCCAGCAAGCGGACACAGACGCACTCATTTACCTCTGCTCTTGGCTGTGGGTGTGATGTGACTAGCTATTTGTAGTTCCTGCCTTGACTTCTCTGTGTTGATGGACTGTAACCTGGAATTGTGAGCTAAAACAAATCTTTTATCCCCTAAGATGCTTTTTGTCAGGGTATTTTATCACAGCAACACTAATGAAACCAGGACACATTAATTGTCTGATAACACTATGAATGTATTAGATTCAACAGTGCATACAGTGATATTTATCTTTTTTTTTCTTACTGTAGCTACCAGAAAATTAAAAATTCCACATTCAGCTTGCATTATGGTTTGTGTTGTGTTTACCCTGGGCGGCACTGATCTGGACTCACGGCATAAGATGACTTGGCCACAGAACCAGGAAAAAAGGTCTTGGTAGCTCCCTCCTCAGGACAAGAATTTGCCAGCCTCCTCCAGCAAAACTGTGCTTATTCATCTGGGGTGCTTGGAAGACACTATTAATAGATGGTTGCAAAGAACAATTATTGTTCCCCAAACACATCTGACAGGCCTCAGTGTTGAGAGGAGCTGTGGAAGTGTAAATCCAAATAGAAACTAATTAAAATCCTTGCCTGCAGAAGCTCCATCAGTCCTAAGTGACTTCAAAGAGGGATCTAGGATTATATTCCCTTTCGTGCTAGTCAACACTTCCCCAGCTGTACCTCCAGGTTGTCACCGATCCACACCCCCACAGTTTCCTTTGAAACAGTAAATGATTGCATTTTCTTTTTCTCTTCCTTGTCCTTCCCAATCACTTCTCTCCAGCAGAGGCCAGGTCTTGTAAACATAACCAGTCAACACGCTTCTAGGAATTAAAACATTTTTGATACTTTTGCATCAACATCTGACAGATTGAGAGGGGGTCTGGTTCCCTGGCTGCTATTTGTGGTAGCTGGCAAAGCTTTGCATGAAGTTACATAGAGAACCTGACACCAAAGAGGGTCTTGGTTGGGCAGCAGCAGCAGCGTGGGGCTGTTTCTGGATCTTTCTCAGGAAAGTTCTTTGCAGAGGGGGAATGACTTCCTCCATGTGTAGTCTGACTGTGCCTGGATCATTCTTTGCCTCTGTATTCCAGTTTGGTCCTGTGCCTAGAAGCTCCATCCCGCTTCTGTGACTGGATGGATGAAGGCACAGATCTTCCAAGTAGCTAGCAATACATTGCCTGGCCTGGCCTGGCCACGTTCTGCAACCACACCTTGGATCTCATTCCCTGCACCAGGCTCCAGCTGCACCCTCAAGCCTTGTCTCTGAAACTGATCAGGCTGCCTCAAGGCCCCTGGTCCTTCCTTGCTATCATGTGATCCCCCTCCCAGAAACTTGAACAAGCATCTGTTAACTCCAGATACAACGCTGACAACAGACCAAAGGAACCATTCCACCCAAGTCTATCATGGTGAACCAGTGAGTCCACTGGGGTTACTTATGGCGTGAGGGATTCAGGCAGCTGTAACTCTGAATACCCCACCAGAGTATTGGTGACAGACTCCTGAAAGCTGCCTGGAGTCCCCTACATGAATTGCTGGCAGAATCACCCCTCCCAACACCCTACTGAGTTTCAGGAGCTCCCTGAGTCTTGTAAGTTTCCTTGGTTTGCTAGCCTAAGCCTCTTTCTCCAGGAAAGAATGTTTCTATTCAGAGGAAGTGGCTGTGCATACTTAGAGAGCTCTCTGCCTGGGTTATATCTCAGCAGGTAACTCCTCCTCACAGTTCACCTCCTTAGGGCATCTTCCCTGACCTTCCAATAAGTATGTGGTCTCACAGATGTCAGAGATTTCTTTCACAATGTTCATCCTAACTGATGACGTAAGGCTTATTTGATATGTGCATGGATGGTTTGCCTAAATGTATGTCTGTGCACCATGTGCATGCAGTGCCTGCAGAGGCCGGAAGAGGGCATTGAATGCTCTGGAACTGTAATTACAGGTGGTTGTGAGTCCCCGTGTGGGTACTGGGAATTGAACCATGATCCTCTGGAAGAGTAGCCAGAGCTTTTAACCCCTGAGCCATCTCTCTAGTCCCTCTGGCATTTGATTTTAAGTAACTGGAAGCTGAGGAAAAATGCTTAATTGGGTCAGTTTTGCTCTCCCAGCACTAGATGCTCAGTAAGTATTTGTGGAACAAAAGAATGCACAAGTTTGGTCTGTTCCTCCTGCAGAACTGCAGGTCACAGTTCCCTGGTGGAAATACTCACAGCAGAGGGGACTTTTCTGTCCATTCCTCCTCTCATCAGGAGAGAAGACCCCCGTGCTTTAGATCATAATTATCCTGTGTGTGGGATGATGAGCGATGAGTTAGGCATGGCAGTTGCAAGTCAGGCCAGCTCTGGTCTGCGTATAAGATGTGAGCTATGGCCTCCCCTCGGGCCTGGACCTCCATCACTTCTCCTTCCTCATCTCTGAGCCTGCACTGTTCTTCCTCACCCCCTCCCCCATACTTCCTTCTCCTTGGATCTTAATCTCCATTTTTCCATGGCTCATCTCTTGAGCTGCTTGTGGCTTCTCCCTCTCCCTTCTTAATGTTGTCCCCTCACTCCTGCTAGCCTGGCAATTTCCCACGGGAGTGTCAAACTTTACAGGACGTCCAGAGGCTCCTTAACTTTTCCAGCTTTTAGAGAATGACACAGATGTCTAAAGTGGACCGTGGCTGGCACACATGGAGTACAGTGGTAGAGGCTGATACTGTCCTCCATGACAAATGAGAACACTGAGGCCCAGCTGGCTTAGCTCTTTAATACAGGGCCTGAGTCTAGACGTATTAGCCTTGCCACTGTTGAGGCTTGAAGGAGAAATCTTCTCCATAAACTCATGTATTTGAACAGTTGGCTTCTGGCTGGTGATGCTTTTTGAGAAGGTTGTGGCACCTTTAGGAGGTGGAGCCTGGAAGTACATCACTAGAGGCAGGCTTTGAGATTTTATAGCCTGGCCACACTGTGTGTTTCTTTCTCTGCTTCCTGTGTGCAGATGGAACACGGTCTCTCTGCTTCCTGACTGCTGGAATGGCCTCTTGCTCCCACTGCTGTAGGTTCCCAGCCATGATAGACTGCCAGTCCCCCCCCAGAACTGTAAGCTAAAGTAAATTCTGTCTCCCCTAAGTTGTTTTTGTCAGGGCATTCTATCACAGCAATGGAAGACTAACTTACACAGTCGTGTACCCACCCTTCCGATCTGAATCATCGTGCCTTAGAGGAGTTTTAGAAATACCGCAAGCAGCTTCCTAGAAGGTACCACTTCGATCAGAGCAAATACACCAGACATGACATGGAGATTCCTTGCCTCTTTGTCATCTTCAACCTCACCATCAGCCACATTTATTAATCATGCTCATCATTTTGTTCAACAGGTGAGTGTTAGGGATGACTACATTCATTTACTAAAACAACTATTTAACTATTTCCCATCTCCATCAGGTCAAGGGTCACTTCTTAGGGACCTGCCCATCCTACTGAAAGTGTGACACCCATTCCTGTTTCCTCTCCCAAATGTCTATCTCCTAAAGTCTCTGCACATGCGTGTGTGTGCACCCTCATGAGTACATATGTGTGTGGGCCGGATGTCCACCTTAGGTATTGTTTCTCAGGTGCATCTTTTTGAGTTTTTGAGACAGGCTTTCTTATTTTGCAATGAGTTCACTGAGTAGGCCAGGCTGGCTGGCTGCTGAGCCCCAAGGACAACCAGCTTTTCCATTGGTCCTTTGGGTGGGACTCAATCCTTATGCTTGCAAGGCAAACACTTTACTGACTCAGCTGTCACCACACCCCTTCCTGCTCTGTTTCTTTGAATTCCCACGGCACTCTTACCTCTTAACAAATGACCTAAATTATACATTTCTTGCCCTTAGCTCTAGATAGAGCCCAGCACGAGCAGGGTCTTTGTTTTGTTCATTGGCATTGATTTGGAACAGCATCAGGCACAAATTAAGCAAATACCAATAAATAAATATCATGACTGATTTCTTGTCTTGTGTTTAATTTGCCAATCCTCCACTTAAGCTCCAGACTCTAAGACCATCCAAGAATGATCCATATTCCTCACTTTCCCAATAATGGACATACCTACACCTTCTCTATCCCTAAGGAGTTTCCTTTCCTGGCCCTTCAGGCTTCCTCCATCTGGTTATTGTAATGTTCCATCTGTTTGGTGTCTTCCCATCTCTCTGCCACTCTGAGACTAGAAGGAAATATTACATATGCAAACCAGACGATGTTATGTCTTTTCTGAGACAATACTTACAAAATTTGGTGGGAATTCTCTTGAAGTAAAAATACAGAATCACCTACTTTGCAAACCTTAGAAAATCCATATAAAGTCACAGCCATATGAACACATTGCTGGGCAAAAAGTGCAGATGCATCTTAGAAGGTGGATGAACAGGGATTTGAACCCAGACGTTAGTTCTAAAGCTTCTGTTGTTTTATACAATAAGTTCTAGTTCTAGGCTCTACTAATAAGCTTTGGGCAAGCTGCTTAATCTTTTCTGTCTCAAATCTATTATGTATAAAATGGGGACAATCAGAGCATCTACATCATCGTGGTTTTGTAAAGATTAGAATATATAAAACATGTAAAGCACTTGGTTTTCCACATATACTAATGAAGGAACAGGTGTTATTTCTACCCTCTACATCATTATGTTATCTAATAACCTTTGGGAATTATTAAAAAAAATCCCCAAGGAAAGGTAGTGAGTGAGTAGACCCTCAAGAATGTGTCCTTCCTGGGTGGTGGTGGTGCATGCCTTTAATCCCAGCACTCGGGAGGCAGAGGCAGGCAGATTTCTGTGAGTTTGAGGCCAGCCTGGGCTACAGAGTGAGTTTCAGGAAAGGCACCAAAGCTACACAGAGAAACCCTGTCTTGCAACCCCCTCCCCCACAAAAAAAGAATGTGTCCTCTTACTCAGCCGACAATCAGGGAGCCTGTATGGGTTTGATCTATGTCCTCTGCACGTATGTTATGATTGTGTAGCTTGGTGTTCCTGTGGGACTCTGAACAGTGGGGTTAGGGACTATCTCTGACTCTTTTGCCTGCTTTTGGGTTCCTTTTCCTCCTACTGGGCTGCCTCATCCAGCTTTAGTATGAGGGGATGTACCTAGTTTTATTATAACTTGACATGCCATGTTTGGTTGATATCCCTGAGACACCTGCCCTTTTCTGAAGAGAAAGAAGGAGGAGCGGAGCTGGGAGAGAAGGGAAATGGGAGGGAAGGGCTGGGAGGAAGGCGGGAGGGGAACCCATAGTCAGTATGCAATAGATGAGAGAAGAACAAATTAAAATTAATTTAAAAAACCAAAACCAAACACAAACAAGAGCAGAATGTATCCTCTTTGATTCCAACACTATTCTCCGGAAAGAATGGGGTGTATCATCTAAGTTTCAAGTGTGACAAATAGCTTATGCTTATCCTCAGCAGAATCCTTCTGACACACCTGCCCTTAGTCATCCTGTGGAAACAAGGCCGCCTGGAGAAGCTTCCTTACTGCTTACCTTGTCCGAAAAATGTCCCCGTCCCTCTCCCCATTGAGAACGTACTGTCCCTTCAATTTCCATTCAAGCCTTAGCCTTCATTGTAAATTGTGTTTTTATTTGTCCTCACTCCTTCTGATTGCTTCTTGGTATGAATTGTTTTATTCCACACATTGAGGTCCTGGTTTTAAATCTTCAATTTCCTATATACTTTGTTAAAAACAACAACAACAACAACAAAAAACCACCCACCAAATTCTCAGCAAACTTCCTTTCCTCGCTCTACATAACTTACGGTAATTTGGGGAAATGGTTCAACCACTCTGGCTCCCGTTATCGTTATCTTTATTTCACAAGTAAGGAAGCGAATGATAGGGCATTTAGATATTCTCTAGTTTTCATATTGTAGAGATTGGACCCAGTTCTTTTTGTTTTAGCATACCCCATGTCCGATAATAATGATGGCTCCTATTTACAAGAGACCTGGAGACCCACTGGATCACAACAACTCCTCTGTCACAGCTTCTGGGAGTGGGTGAGCAGAGGCACACTTAGATTGCATGACCCAGAAGACAAGAGTCCTATGGCCTGAGGTGACCTACAGGGTCCTCTACACTCTGGTTCATGAGATTTACCCCACAGATGAGCATTCTTATTGCAGAGTGCTTTCCTGAACCTACTGTGCCAGTGTGACTAATATTTTCTGGATGTTTCTTTCAGAGAATTTAGTGGAAATCAAGTAGTTCTGGAAGAGGTGCATGGAAGCCATCTGGAGTAGCAGGGAGGAGAGAGATGCTGTTTAAGTTATCAAAACAAGAAGATTCAAGGCCAGGAGCCTTTGCTGCCTTTTGTTATCTACAAGCAAAGTTATTTGAAGTGTGGCAAATGAAATTCATTTCTATTGTTTTCTGGGGCTGTACATCATCCCCTGGATGCAGGTGACACAGGCTGAGCATTTGAAAGTGAGGGCAGAGGAGGGGACAAACTTGGAGGAGAGACGTCATTTCACTTTCTACAATTTACAGCAGTCTCAGGATGGAATTGGGACTGACTCTCCCGTCAGACCTTCCCCAGAGCAGGGAAGGCATTTCCCTGACCATTAACGATTTTGATTCCCCATCTTTACAATTCCTCACGGGTATCGGGAGCCTGGCAAAGGAATAAACCAGGAGGGTTGTCTGCAAATCCTTGTGGAATTCCAGACCTTTTAAAGACTATGCTCTTTAGAGATATGAGACATCCAGTGAGAGAAAGAGCGAGAGCGAGAGCGAGAGCGAGAGAGAGAGAGAGAGAGAGAGAGAGGATGAGAACAAGAGAGAGAGAGAGAGCAGAAGCAGTAGAGAGAGAGCAAGAGAGAGTAGACCAATTTAGAACTTTGCTCTTTTGAGATATTGAAGGAGAAAGAGTGGGAGCCAGTGAGAGAAAGGGCAAGATGGAGTGAGCAAGCAAGAGAGAAACATACGTAGATAGAGTTGGGGGTGTTGGAAACAAGAGTCCTGGGAATCTGTGATTCTCTGGAATTGCCCACTCACGTCAACTGCAGAATCTTTCTAACTGGTGCTTAGGCAGGATGTAATTCTAAGGGGCTAAAGGGTTATGACAGATGCTGTTTTATTTGTAACACTTTTGAGTAACCACTAGTATGCACTGATTGCAGTACATAGTAATTTATAAATAAGAACAATATCTATATTTTATTATTAAAAACAAAACACCATGACTTTTTCCTTATTTGCTGAATTTACTTGAGACAAAGCCTGGACATTTTTGCCTCAGAACCCTGGGATATTGGAAATGTCCTTGTTGGGCTGGGCAGGTAGCCCAGTGGGTAGAGTGCTGGCCAAGGTTTTGATACCTAGCACTGAATACACTGGGCATGGTGCCACATACTTATGATCCCAGTATCAGAGATAAGGCAGGAAGGTCAGAAGTTCAATGTCATTCTTGGCTACATTGCTTGTTTTGTGTGTGTATATATATATCAAGACGAACAATAAAGAAATAGCTATTCTGAAGCAATTGTCTTTCCACTGATGAAGACACTCGGCCGCAGGGGGCTTTTGTTAGAGGCCAGACCCGGGGGAAGCACTAAGTCTTCCAACTCTTAAGTATTGTGTTTTCTCCTGACATCACGTTTCCATGGTTATTAAAAAAAATACCATACTATGTATAGGGAATACCATATGAGCATGATTCCTTCAAAATGTATTGGTGATCAATTGCGTTATTGATTTTAGTTAATTTAGTTCATGGATATGAGGGTAAAACACACCCTGCAGGTGCTTTTCTGACCTTAGCCCTTCTGACTGGGTAAGAGGAAATCTCAACATAGTTTTCCTTTGCGGTTCTCTAATTGCTAAGATGTTGAACACTTTTAAAGACAGTTCTTAGCAATTTTCACCTCTTCTTTTGAGAACTCTGCTCAGCTCTGTAGCCATTTTCTGATTGGGTCATTTGTGGTCTTGACTCACTATTTTTGAATTCTTTGTATACTCCGTAGATGCACCCTCCGCCAGATGTATAACTGGCAAAGATTCTCTCCCACTCTGAGGGCTTCCTCCTCCCTCAACTGACTGTTTCCTTTGATGGACAGAAGTTTTTTAGTTTTATGAGGTCCTGTTTGCCAGTGGCTGTCCTTAATTGTTAAATGAATAGAAAGACTCTGATTCAGTAAGTCGTCAACCCCGACATCTGCAGGGCACCACCCATGCTATCTTCTAGCAGTTTTGGAGCTCCAGGTTCACACTGAGGTCTTTGAACCATTTGTAGTTGATTTTTGTGCAAAGCCCTATGGATGAGATCTTAGGAGATTCTTAAACTTTTTCTATTTGAGACTCCATTTTTCCTAAGAAAACTTTACAAAACTCTTGAGTGTATAGGTATATAAAATAAGTATACAAATCAAACAACTACTGATAATAAAGCCATTCATCTTAAAACAATTTTGGTACCCATGTAATTTTACCATTTAGTAAAGACAAAAACAAACTTGCATACTAAGGAGATGGATGCTTGCTTATTTTTAATATTGCCACTTTGGGAAACAGAGCATATTCAGTGTCTTTCAGAGTTGACTTTATATTTATTTATACATCTGAGTATATATTTATTTATACATCTGAGTTTATAATCATCAGTTCTGGGCACACTGTTTTATACAAATATACGCTGCAAGATGACAGAAGGGTACTTCGGACCATTTCAGAAATGATTGAGAATTCTGTCTTAATCCCAAGCCAAAATTAATTTAATGATTTTTCCCCTAACACTCTAGTCAGCAACTCAAACAGCAATTTACAAAATCAAACTTTCTAACGTGACACAGCCCAGAAACAGGCTAATTTGATACTTAAGGTGCTGAGGGAGCATGGTAAAATATATAAAAAATTAAGAAGACTTTGTTTTCTGTAATTAAGCCATTATGTTTCTTTGAGAGCAGGAAACTTTACACACACAGTTAAAACACTGCAGATCAAATGTGTAATAGTCTCCAATCTGAGCTGGGCTGTTTTAGGCAGTGTGGATTGGTGCTGGGTGGTGGACAGTGTTGCTGTGGGATGTTCTGTATGTCAAATGTGCTTTGCTCTGATTGGTCAATAAATAAAACACTGATTGGCCAGTGGCCAGGCAGGAAGTATAGGCGGGACAAGGAAGAGAAGAATTCTGGGAAGTGGAAGGCTGAGGCAGAGAGACACTGCCAGTCGCCACCATGACAAGCAGCATGTGAAGATGCCGGTAAGCCACGAGCCACGTAGCAAGGTATAGATTTATAGAAATGGATTAATTTAAAATATAAGAATAGTTAGCAAGAAGCCTGCCACGGCCATACAGTTTGTAAGCAATATAAGTCTCTGCATTGGTTGGGTCTGAGTGGCTGTGGGACTGGCAGGTGACACAGATTTGTCCTGACTGTGGGCCAGGCAGGAAAACTCTAGCTACACAGTGTGACTGTGTAGTGTGTGTATTGTGTGTTCTGGCAAAGACTTCAGTGAAGTTTCACAATGTACCTTGGCCACCCGCTGCCAGAAACATCTTGGTTGCATTATGTTTGATTGTTGTGCATTTTATAAACCTTACACTGTGGCTAAAGTTTTCATGACCCCCACATTCAGTTATACCACCTCATGCAGGGAGTGTGACCCTCAATTTAAGAAGCTGGGTTCTAAACGAAAAAGATAGGACTGAAGAGGTGGTTCAGCACTTAAGAGCATGCCCTGCTCTTGCAGAGGACCCAAGTGTAGCTCCTAACACCCGAATTGGAGAATTCATGCAGCCTGTAACTCCATCTCTGCGGGATAAAATGACTCTGACCTCTATATAGGCACCTTCCCACACATGTGCACATATCCCCACACAGACACCGACACACACAGACACACAGATACACTGATACATTTAAAAGTAAAACAAAAATCTAAAAAAAAGTAAATAAAATAAATAAAATTGCATAAATAGGAGAGTTAAATCATTGCTTCAGGTCCATGGTTTTCATGTGTACTCTATTCTAAAAAGTTATTTTTATTTTATTTTATTGCGTGTGCCTGAGTGTATGGATGTATACCACGTGTATGCAGAAACCCTCAGTGGTCAGAAGAGCCATTGGGTCCTCTGGAACTAGAGTTGCAGATGGCTGTAAGCTGCCGTGTGTGGGGGTGCTGGAACCAAATACAGGTCCTCTGCAAGAGCAGCCAGTGCCCTTATCTGCTGAGCCATCTCTCCAGCCCCCAAATGAACTCCATTTCAAGAGTTGTAGGTAGGCTGTGGAATTTTGTTGAGTGTAACAAGAAAATTGAACGAAACTTCCTGTCCTTAATTTGTCTTCTGGGTATAAAGCTGCTGTTGCTGTGACAAATGTTGACTTCGGTTCAGTGACCCCGGCGTTCTGAAGTCCCTCTGGATGGAGGAGTGAACAACTTTTGTGTTATTCAGTTTTTGACTCTCAAACTCTATAGGATGTCATCTCCAAGGTTGTGATCAACGGCTCTGGAGCTGGTGGGGCAGTTGTCACTGGGGAGGGTAGAGGTGTATGTAAAATGACGGGGCCAAAGGGTGTGGATGTTTACAATGGCAGAGAGAGAGAGAGGGGATGGTGGCAGAAGAAGTGGTGGCCTTGAAAGTGGTTCAGGTGATAAAGCTATAAAATGATGGCAGGGGTCTCCACTACTCACTTCTCAGAGATAAAGAGAAAGACCGTTGGCATGAGTGTGATTTGTACTGTGGATAAGAAATGAAATATTGTGATTAAGAACCTGAGCTTTGGGGTATTCTGTTTGTGTGACTCTCGTGGTGTGGGAGCTAATCTGCGCTGTGAACTTGGCGCACCCGGCCAGAGGGAACCTCAACTGAAGAAGTGCCTCTATCCTATTGGCCTGTGGGTCTGTCTATGGAGGCATTTTCTTGGTTGTTAACTGATATAGGCAGGCCCAGAAGTGTTGCTCCTGGGCAGATAGCTCTGGGCTGTATGAGAAAGCGCACAAGGAGAGATGGGTTGCAGTTAAGAGTGCTTGTTGCTCTTGCAAAGGACCGGTGTTGGTTTCCAGCACCCACACCACGCTGTTCACAGTTGCCTATAACCATCGTTTCAAGGATCCAACACCCGGGTCTCTGCAGATATTCAAATACAAGAGCACATGTACTACCCCAACACATATATACACAGATATAAATAAAATGAACATATTTTTAAGAATACATGGAGAGACCAGCCAGCCTACTTAGCAAGTTCAAAGCCCCGAGAGACCCTGTTCAATAAACAAGATGGATAGCACCTTGAGAAATGGCATCCAAGGTTGACCTCTGACCTCCACATACACACATGGGCACCTGCACACACAAACATACACATACATGTATACACAAGACCCAAGGGTAACATGTTAAGATATGGCAGGGACCGATCACAGTGTATGAGTCAAGGCCGTCAGTGCTGAGTAGGTCTCAGGGATCCTTCTTACTTTCAGTCACGAGGCAAGCACCCACTGGGTACCGTCCATGCCTGCCAGTCACTGGCATGGTGACTAATGCTTTTTACTCTTCACATTTCAGAAGTAGGCTCTGCTTTTTTTTGTAGCTGGTACATGGACAAATTGTTCCTTATGTCTCTAGGCATTTGTTCAGATGAAAGACAATTGGGTGTCTGCACGTTCCTAGTGGTGGTCCACAGCCTGTGGTGGTTTGCTGGGGACACGTGCCTAATCCATAGCACGGTGCAGTGTAAATACTTCTGCCAATTTCAGTGTCAAACGACAGTACAGCTGAGTGTGGGGCTGCGAAGAGGGACACGCATTGACTGTCGGAGCTGGAGCTGGAGCTGGAGCTGGAGCTGGAGCTGGAGCTGGCACCTGACCTGCAGCCTGCACATTCTGCTCAAAGATGATACACATGTTTAAAATGCTCAGATGCAGGGGAATGCAGGCAGAGAGAAAGGACAGGAGCATCCCCAAAGAAAAGACAGCTATTAAACACATTCCATTTTCAAAGAGGAGAGAGCATTCTAGGCTCAAATTGCTCTTAATGTCTAGTACCATGACACCATCACCATTCTGTGATTCTGTCCCCACTCATCCTTTCTCCCCTAAGTATCACAAGCCTTTCCAAGTGCTATTAAGAATTTATCCTAAGTATCATAGCAGTGGTATGATAGTGGGCAATTGAGCTGGACTACATCATGACACCCTGAGCTACTTTCCAGTTTTTCTCGATTGGTTGATTGAGACAGGATCTCTTACTGTAATGAAAGCTGACCTTGATCTCACAGCAATCGGGCTTTAGCCTTTTGGGTGCTGATATTACAGGCGTGGTCTACCATCACAGCTTCCATTTCAGCCCCCCCCACCCGCCCCCACCCCCATGTATATCCATGTTTGTGTGTGTCCATGAGCCTGGGAGACCAGAGGAAGACTTTGAGTGTTGTTCCTCAGGTACCAAAAACACCTTGTGTTTTAAGGCAAGTTCTTTCAGTTTTACTTGACTACTGGTGAGCCCCAGAGACCTGCCTGTCTCGCTGCTTCCCCATTGCTGGGATTATAAGCAATGAACCACCACACCCAGATTTTTATGTGGGTTCTAGGCACTGAACTCAGGTCCTCACACTTGCAAATCAAGTACTTTATGAACTGAGCTATCTCTCCACCCTAGTTTTCAATTATTGATAACAATAATCTTGTTTACTTTGTCAAAGATCATCAGGTCTCTCAAATATATATATATATATTTTTTGTTTTTACATCCTGACCAATGTTTCCCCTCCCTCCTCTCCCACTACTCCCCCTCCCCCACCCACACCTTCTCTTTTTCTCTTCAGAAAAGGGCAGGCCTCCCATGGATGCAGCGAGACCAGGCACCTCATCTTCTATTAAGGCCCTCAAAAATATTTTGGAGGAAGCCTCATGGAGTAGTTGTCCCTGTAGGAGCATTGGCCAATCCTTGACGTCCGTGGAACCAAGTTGAAGGATCTCCTAGGCTGGAAGACTCCTGGCTTAGTCTCAAAACTCATTACATCACTCCAGCTCACACCACACACGGGCTCTCCCAGGAGGTGATTCCCACTACCTTACTTTGTCCCATCAGCTACCCAGTCTCTTCTAATTTTCTCTCAAATTGCTGATACTTGGTGGCAGCTGCACTCCCATCTCTGCTGGAGTTTTAGGAAGGCATTGTTTCCTGTCTGAATAGAGCACCCTGGCCGTTCTATTCCCTCAGAGACAGCAGGTGGGCAAACAACACTTTAATGCCCCTTCCAAGCCATGTCTCCCATCTACCCTATCATCCCTCTGAAGAGCACAAAGCATTGTTATATCATATCTTTCTATTGATGCTGTCACCTGATCTTCTGGTCGCTCTCTGCTAGTTCCCAAGGGACTTAACTCTGATTCAATTCCATTCTCTTCATCCCAGCTCCACTTCACTCCAATGACTTCATTCTCTCCAAGGACCACTGCTCATCTTGTTGACATTTTGGTGCTCAGGCTCCTCCTCTCCAGTGACCATGCTTTCTCCCCTCTCCCAGCGACCTGTTCTCTGGCCACACCTTTGGAGTGTGTACCACTTTCCAGATGCAGATTTCAAATATCCCATTTGCTGTGATCTGGAACAGTTTAAGCATACATCCCGAGGGGTTGTGTGCTGGAAACTATGGTGTGTTGGCATTGGAAGGAGGTGGACCTGTAAGAGGTGGAACTTAGTGGGGGGTCCTTAGGTCCCTAGGAGTGCTGCCCCCAGAAGGTATGAAGTAGTTATTGAAGGACCTTGAGTTTGTTTTTGTGAGAACAGGTTGTTGTAGGAGCAAGCTTGACCCCACATTACTCTCTAGCTTCCTGTCTGTTAATGTTCATTCTTTTGCCAGCACATGCATCCACCATCGCTGTGCTCCTCCCTCAGAAGATACCTGTGATGTCGTCTCCAGGCAGTGACACATCCCAGGGGGATGTCACCAGACCTGGTGTTCACACTGCCTGGACTTTGTCCCTCTTTCCTTTATAAGTACCCAGCCTAGAAAATTCATTATAACAAAAGGCAAACCACTACACATTGGGATGATAGTCTAAACTGTTAACTTGATGCAATCTAGAATTGTCTGAGAATAGTCTCAGTGAAGGACTGTCTAGAACAGGTTAGCCTGTGTGCATGTCTGTGGGTTTATCTTTATCAGTGGGAAGATCGATAGTGGGGTGGCAGCATTCCTGGTGGAGGGGATATTGGATTGTGTAAGAGAGAAGGAAACAAGCGGAGCACAGCAAGCATGTATTAATTTACTGCGCTCTTGACTGTGGATGTGGTGTGACTAGCTGCCGACTTGACTTTCCTGCAGTGATGGACTGTATAACCTGGGACCGTGAGCCGAATAAAACCCTTTCTCCCTTAAGTTGCCTTTGTCAGAGTGTTTTATTATAGCAACAGAGAGGGAAACTAATGCCCATGTGAAGTTCACATCCCCCCTCAACTCATCTGCCCCAGAACTCCTCTATCACAGCCTGTCTCTGAGGATCCATGTCCTTGAACCTGCTACTCTTTTTCTACCCTTTAACCCTTTCAGGTTCGGAAAGAGCATACCAAATCCCCCAATCTGAGTCCTTCCAGATCTGAAATTTTCTAATACCAGAAATAGAAAATTCCTTACCATGAACTTTGTTCCATGCACAATATTATCAAAACTGCGACATTTATCTTTAGGCTACATGAGTTGAGATTGTACACGAAATATGATCACCAGCCCAGGATTTCCATCTCCAAGATATCACAATATGTATATGCAAATATGCCAAAATTGAAAACAGTTCAGAAATCTGCATGCATCATCTCTGGTCCTAAGCACTTTTAGTGAACGACACTCAGCCTGTAACTTCCTTTCTTGTCCTAATCACTACTTTGCAGAAACCTCCAATTTCCTCACTCCCTCTTCCTCTCCAAGGCTCGCGTGACACAGACCTCAGCCAGGATGATTCCAACCAGGCACATGTTATCTCCTGTGCTGGGAAAGGTCATACTGCCAGCTTGACGGACATATTTGGATTCTGTGTCCCTGGGACACACATCTCAGCTTCCCTCTTTCCTGACTGACAGTCCTTTTGTTGAATCTGAATGTTCTTTTTTTTTACTTCCTCCAGTGAGTTCCATCAAGGTGACTTGACTGTCCTCAAGGTTAAAAATCCATCTGTGAATTCATAGCTCAGGTTTATGTGTCCTTGTCTCAGGCCTCAATGAGATCCACTCACGTCCACTGGGTAGGGCACTCACTGAGGCCGTGGACCTCAAGAATGAGAGTTTGAGTATTTCTGGCTTTTCACCCCCAGAAATGAGCAGGAAGTTTTTTTCTCCCAAACAAAGGCCATTTCTCCCATGTGTGGTGGGGCTTTCTGTGGTGATATTGTGTCCCCCAATATACTGTTCACCCTAATAAACTTATCTGGGGTCAGAGAACAGAACAGCCACTAGGCATAGAGGCCAGAAAATGGTGGCACACACACCTTTAATCCTATC
The DNA here is from genome assembly GCA_902168405.1 of Peromyscus aztecus. Lineage (NCBI taxonomy): Eukaryota > Metazoa > Chordata > Mammalia > Rodentia > Cricetidae > Peromyscus > Peromyscus aztecus. Next base: position 43,973 of record CABHPQ010166316.1, read on the forward strand.
ACTTGGGAGTCAGAGATCCATCCAGAACTCCGTGAGTTCAAGGCCACACTGGAAACCGCCAGGCATGGTGACACACACCTTTAATCTCAGGAAGTGATGGCAGGAAGCAGAAAGGTATATAAGGCATGAGGACCAGGAACTAAGGTTTTTAAGCTTTTAGGCTTTTGAGCAGCAGTTCAGCTGAGATCCATTCGAGTGAGGACTCAGAGGCTTCCAGTTTGAGGAACAAGATCAGCTGAGAGGTTGGAGAGGTGAAGCCAGCTTGTTCTGTCTCTCTGATCTTTCAGCGCTCACCCAAATATCTGGCTCCTGGGTTTTTTTTTTTTTTTATTAATAAGACCTTTTAACAATTTGTGCTACAGCTTTCTGAACACTCCACAAGGCAAAGCCTCGGCGAGTCTTAATGATCTCCAGCTTGGAATTTCTTTACTTATTCCTATCATGCCTCACCTACCCACCACAGATACTGACACACTCCATGTGACCACACTGAATGAGCTCCCAAGTCTACTTGCTTCAAAATCTAGTTTTGTAATTGGGGATCTATACTGCTGAGTAGCTGAGGGCATGTAAAGAGGTTGTCTTATGCTTTGTTTTTTCAATATATATATATATACATTCACATACATATATAATATATAGGATAAGTATATATTATTTTAATTACAACATTTCTCCCTTCCATTTCCTCCCTCTGCTCCTACCCATTCTTCAAATTCATGGCTTCTTTCTTCATCAATTGTTGTTGCAGGCATGTATGCATTTGGTTCATTTTTATTTATTCTCAGTTTGTCGACTTGACACAGACTAGAGTCATCTAGGAAGAGGGAGGTTCAAACTGAATAATTGCCTTGATCCTATTGGCCCGTGTGCATATCTGTGAGAGATTATAATTGATTGATAATTGATGTGGGAGGCCTCACCCCACTGTGGGCAGTGCCATCCCTGGGCAGGTGGTCCTGGACTGCATAGGAAAGGCAGCTGAATACAAGCCAATAAGCTAATGACCCAGAAAATAGCATTCCTTTATGGCTTCAACTTTAGGTCCTGCCTCAACTTCCCTCATGATGGCATGTGACCTGGGAGTTGTAAGCCGAAACAAGCCCTTTCCTTCTCAAGTTTCTTTTGCTTAGAATGGTTTTTCTGTTTGTTTGTTTTTTGTGTGTTTTTGTTTTTTAATCACACAACAGAACAAACTAGAACAGAATTTATGCAGGTCAGAATGCCTGGACTTCTAGAGGTGTTTGCATTAGTTATTTTTTGCTGTGCTGTGACCAAACATGACAAGAAGCTATTTAAGCGGGGAATGGTGTGGCTCCTAGTTTGAGGGAACAGTTTATCATGGCATAGAAAGCATGATGTTGGAGGTGGCTGGGTTCATCCCGTTGGGACCATGAACATTCCTCATCTGGGAAGAGCAGGAAGCAGAGAAAGGGGAAGTGTTGTTACTCAACTGGCCTTCTCCTTTCCCCATTTTAACTCAGTTCATGACCATGGCCCATGAGATGGTGCAGCTCAAATTCAGGAAGCTCATCCTGTCTTGTTATTCATTTTTGGTGAAGATGTGGCTCACTAATACCCTGGGTATTTCCTAATCCTGTTAGGTTGACAAGAAGGATTAACCACTATGGTGCTTTTAAATTATCACTTTTAAATTTTAGTTTCTTAAATATCACCTAGCATCTTTCTTCTAAGCCACCTCCACCTGGAATTCATCCTTCCACTGAACACTTCTTGGCCTTCCTCCCGCATATGCTATGAGGCAACTGGCCGCCTGTCTGTTTGACACATTTCATGACCCTGTGGTAAGGAGCACTCTCTCTTTGTACTCTTTGGAACTATGGACTTATTCTTGATGTACCACTCATTGAGTCTACAGTATGTTTTTATTGTTTTGCCCTGTAAATTTTATGAGCCTTGATGGTAAAGAGAGTGTCTTAGCTACTATTCTGGTGTTGTGATGAAATACCAGGACTGAGGCAACTTATAAAGCAAAGTATTTAGCTGGAGGCTTGCTTACAATTTTAGAGGGTTAGTCCATGATCATCATGGTAGAGAGCATGGTGGCCAGTAGGCAGGCATGGTGCTAGAGCATTATCTAAGAGCTTTACATCCTGATCTGCGTGCAGCAGAGAGAGAGAGAGAGAGAGAGAGAGAGAGAGAGAGAGAGAGAGAGCCTAGCATGGACTTTTGAAACCTTAAAGCCCACCCCTAGTGACACACCTTCTCCAACAAAGGCACACCTCCTAATCTTTCTAGAACAATCCACCCAACTGAAAGCAAATGCTCACATAAATGAGCCTATGTTGGCTACTCTTATTCAAACCTGCACAGATGGCATCTTGGCCATTGTTTTATGTCCAGGATAGTACTTGCTATAGGTTCATGAGTATTTTCTAGGAGAATTTATGACAATAATGCAACTGCAAACTTACTGAACACCTTTGATGATGTGAATATGTTTTTCCCTAACCAGATTAATGAAAGGAGAAAAAAGAATACTGTTGAAATAGCTAATTCATGTGCGTAAGCATGCACATGACCATCAGATTTTCCTTAACAAAAGGCAATTGCCATTAAATGAATTCCAGTATCTATACCTAGCCAACCATGGAGATCAATATGATTGCTAAATTAAAAAAATGATGAATAGCATATTGGACAAAGAAGGAAATTCAATTTAATCAGGCAGAGGATAAATTCAGTCTTTTCAGGATATTTTAGAAAAATGAAAGTGAATGTAAGAAATACAGTAGAGATAGGAGTGAGAACCTCAGGAGAGCCTACCTACTATCTACCAATAACCAGATTTTATGAACGATACCAAGATGACAGAGACAGAGTGATCAACCATTGTGCCGCAGTTGCAGCTTTATTGTGTTCTGTGTTTTTTTGGTGCTGGGTAGTACATTCAGGGCTCACAGATGCTAGACAAAGTCTTGACCACCAAACTACACACTGACAGGGTTTTACTATGTAGCCCAGGCTGGATTCAAATTTGTAATCTTCCTGCTTCAGCCTCCTGAAGTGCTGGGATTATAAGCGTGAGTTACTGTATCTGGCTTAAGTATCATTTTTGTAAGTCCTTGTATTGATGATACTTCAAGGAATTCAACAACAGTAAATAAAATAAATTAAAAATTAAATGCATGACTATTGTGTGCTAGGTATTGTGCTCAGGGATTTATATATATATTATTATGATTAATTACTATATAATTATATATTATACAAAGTTATATGTATTAATATGACAAGTATTAGTATATACCAATAATATATATTAAATTTTGAGACAAGGTTTCACTATATAGCCTTAGATGGGCTGGAACTCCCTGTGTAGACCAGGCTGGCCTAAAACTCATAAAGGTGACCGTACTCTAGATCCCTCTGGAAATGAGCTCTTGACTCACGTTGGGAAAATCACGACAATTCTGGAATTCCATCTGAGATATAAATTTCAGGTTCCCTTTAGCAACTGAAAACAATGATGTGTACATATTTATCTGCCATCTGGTTTTCTTGGCCTGTGCCTTGCTAACATTTGTAAAACGAGCAGAGGTTTTGAGAGTTCTAGTGCTACCAGGGATCACCCGCTGCTTTGGGATCCAGACACCACCTGAAGGAACACGGGGATGGGCATGAGGCCCAGTCATTCATGCCACCTTGCTTGGTAGTCCTCAAAGGGCCTCATGCCCGCCCGCGTAGGGCTTCTTATTCAGAAAACTCATTGCTTAATACAGGCATGTTCCCACAGAATTTAGCTGAACTAGCACAAACCAGAACTCCCATAATCATTCCCTAAATGAATAGCTGTTTTTTTGTTTGTTTTATTTTTTGTATTTTGCAAATTATTACATGAGGTATTAGGTATCATTGTGGCATTTTTTTAGGGGGGATTTTTCGAGACAGGGTTTCTCTGTGTAGCTTTGGTACCTGTCCTGGATCTCACTCTGTAGACTAGGCTGGCCTTGAACTCACAGAGATCCTGAGTGCTGGGATTAAGGCATGTGCCACCACCACCGCTCGGCTTCATTGTGGCATTTTTGAACAAGGTGTGTTTTAGTAGATTCTGTTTCCTTCTCATTTTCCCACCCTCTGGGCTTCCCAGTTCCTCTTATAATCCCCTCCAATCCCCTTTCCTTTTCCATGTGTCCTTCTGCCCAACTCCAATCTTCCTCACCTCCCACTTTTACTCTTTCAATTTTCCTTTAAGGTTTTTTGGAGTTTACCCGTATTTACACACTACTTTGGCTTGTGGTTTGGGGCCTCAGAAGGAGGGGAGACACTGTGTCTCTCCCCAAGGGAAAGAATTTTAGGTAGCACATGCATATGTTACAGGTTAGGATCACATATGAGACAGAACGTATGCTTTTTGTCTTTTTGAGTTTGGGTCATATTGAATAGCTGCTATTATTTTTTAAATCACTAAATGTATTAGTTAGGGGTTCTATTGCTGTGATAAAACATCATGACCAAAAGCAACTTGAAGAGAAAATGATTTGTTCCAGCACACAACTCGCAGGTCACCGGTCCATCATGGAAGAAAGTCAGGGCAGGAACTCAAGGCAGAAGCAGAGGCCAGGGAGGGTGCTGTTTACTGACTTGCTCCCCATGTCTTGCTCAACCTGCTTTCTTATAGCACCTAGGACCACCAGCCCAGGGATGGCACAGCCCAATGAACTGGACCTTCCCGCATCAATCATCAATGGAGAAAGTGTACCACAGGCTTGCCCTTAGGCCAATCTGATAGGGCATTTTCTCAATTAAAGTTTCCTTTTCCAATCCAAAGTGACTTTCTATTATGTGTAGCCAAAAGAAATTTAACTAAAATTGTTTAAAGGCTAAGGCATATCTTGGCCTGAAAACTGAATGTGTGTTTTTGGCTACGGAAGACTTAATATTTCAAACCCATTTTGCTTTTCTAGATTAACATATAATACTGTAAGTGTTGAGGGGCACAGATTTCAGGTTTGGTTATAAAAGAAGAGATAAATTTGGCTTCCAATAACAAAAAAGCAATCTCCGTGGAGCTTAAACGAAAACATGATATTCCCATAATCTATGCCCAGTCAAGTGGCCATTTGCATTTATATAGAAGAGAGACATGGTCTCAAATACACAAGGAATCATTTTTTTAAATGTGGAGTAAATAAACAACCAAAAGGTATGTTCTGAGACAAAGAAAAAACAAATCAAAACCAAGAGTTTAAAAATAAGAAGGCCACCAAACTAGTAACTGGTCATGGTTAGTGTACACAGGTGAGAGCCAGTTGTTGATTATGCCGTTACAAAGTATGATAGAAAACATTCTTGAGACAGCAGGGCTGTAACAGTTGATATCAGCAGGTTTGTGTCAGGATCTGTTTTCATTAATAAATACTTGTACACTGGATGAAGATGTATTGCTGTGATTGATGTAATAAAAAGCTGAACGGCCAATAGCTAGGCAGGAGGTATGGGTGGGACTTCCCAAGGGAGAAGGGGGAAGTAGGAAGAGGACTCTAGGCACGCAGGAGATGCCAGGAGACAAGGAGAGGAAACAGGAGGTGCAAAATGGAAGGGAGGTAATGCCACATGATAGAATGTGGATTAATATAAATGGGTTAATTTAAGTTATAAGAGCTAGTTAGGAACAAACCTAAACTATAGGCCAAGGTTTCATAATTAGTAATAAGTCTCTGTGTCATTATTTTCGGGCTAATGGCCCACGAGAAACTACTACTACAAACATTACTAAAGAACCTAAGGAGCTTTGTTTGTGTGGGTTCTACTTGTCAGTGCTTACCACATTAGAGAGGAAACCCAAGACCCAGAGTGAGGGTCAGGCAAAATAACAGCAATATGCTTAGAGCTTAAATCCTGATTTCTTTTAAAAAGACTTATTTTATTTTTAAGGGTGTGTGTGTGTGTGTGTGTGTGTGTGTGTGTGTGTGTGTGTGTGTGCGCGTGTGCAGGAGTGCAGATGCTCCAAGAGGCCAGAAGACAGCATTGACTTCCTGGAGCTGACTTACAGGTGGTAATGAGCCGCCTGCCATGGTGCTGAGAACCCAGCTTGGGGCCTCTGGAAGAGCAGCATGTGCTCTTAACAAGTGAATCATCTCTCCAGCCTCTCAGATCTTGATTTCTGGTATCAGTGTTCAAATACCAGTTTCTAATGCCATATTCTAGCACCAAACTACCACCTTTCAGTATTGATATAAATATTATATTTAATACAACTAGTCATCAGCCTAGTGAATGCACAAAGCGCCAGGACCAACGTAGGTTTACCCACGTGACACAGAGATGGAAAGACAACTTTCAGTCATGGGGAGGTGGGATGCACTTGTCTTAGATGCTGACATGTCTTGATAAAATTTAAAAAAGTTGAGACAGGTCTTATGTATCACAGGCTGGTCTCAAATTTGTTATGTAGCCAAGAGGAAATGGCCTAGAATTTCTGATCCTCCTGCCTCTACCTCCCAGGTTCTGGTGTTACAGTGATGCACCTCTCGACTGAGTTTTTGTGGTGCCGGGGACCAAACCCAGGGTTTCATACAAACTGAGCTGTATCCCCAGCCCATATTTTGATAAAATTATCCATCAAATCAGGGATCCTTACAACCTTATAATGCATGGCTACTGAGAAACGGTTTTCTCAGAAAAGTTTCCAACACTGAGCTTAGCTGTGAGCCCAATAACCACCAACTTCCTGGAGAAGAACAGAAGGCAGAGGTAGAAAAGCAAGACAGTGAATGAGGCAGTGTTATTCCACACTGTAAATCTTCCCAGCCGCTGCAGCACAACGTGAGGTGTAAGCCGGAAGGATCGCCACTAAAACCTTGGAGATGAAACTGCCACTTACAGATCATCTGATTGTATTCCCAGGAACACATAATTTTGAACACTCTTGGAGCCAATACAGTGCTCGGTGAAACAGAAGTTCTTAAAGTAAGTTATTTTGCTATGCTGCTATTTGGAAATGTAAAAGCAATCACTTCAAAACCTGAAGGTTGTGCTCTAGTTTAAGCCCAATAGAGTTAGTTCTTCCTGTCCGAATTAGTCCCTTCAGTGATCAGAGAAATGTTGATATTCATTTTAGCTCTGGAAATGCTTGCAAGGTGCCACCCACTTGATAGAACCAAGTTCTTCCCTGGCTGAGGGAAGGTTGATCAGCTAGAAGAGCAAGTCACTTGAGGTAATTTAAAGGAGCCTGCTCCAGCACAGAGGCTGCAAGGTGGAGCTGAGGCAGAGCTGAGAGAGTGAGTGCAGTCATACCCTAAGCTTTCTAGCAGTTTGGGGATGTACAGTAGATATCCGAATAGGGAACTAACAGTTTAGGGATGGATGGCCAGTTGCCGTTAGCTGGAAGACGTGGAAACATCAATGGACAAGGCTTCGACTATCCCTGTGTAAGCAGCGGTAGGGCTGAACTCACAGGGCAGCCAAGCTGGTTCACCCTCTCTTCATCTAGGACTGGAAGTTCTGAGCAAGGACTTCTCCAATTTTAATCCACTGTAGCTTCCCATTCCTAGACTCCATTGAACCCAAAAGCCTCAATGGAGGGGTGTTTGGCAGACTCGTGTGGGAACCTGTGGTGGTATTGTGTTCACCAAAATATTGTGCACCCTAGTAAACTTATCTGGGGTCAGAGACAGAACAGCCACTAGATACAGAGGCTAGAAAATGGTGGCACTCACACCCTTAATCCTAGCATTCCAGAGGCAGAAATCCCTCTGGATCTCTGTGAATTCAAGGCCACATAGGAAACAGCCAGGCATGGTGACACATGCCTTTAATCCCAAGAAGTGAGCCTTTAATCCCAGGGAGTGATGGCAGATAGCAGAAAGGTATATAAGGCATGAAGACCAAGAACTAGAAGCATTTGGCTGGTGAAGCATTTAGGCTTTTGAGCTACAGTTCAGCTGACACCCATTCTGGATGAGGACTCAGAGGCTTCCAGTCTGAGGAAACAGGATCAGCTGAGGAACTGGCAAGGTGAGGTAGCTGTGGCTTGTTCTGCTTCTCTGATCTTTCAGCATTCACCACAATACCTGCCCCCGGTTTGTTTTTATTAACAAGACTCTTTAAGATTCATGCTACAGGAACCAATCTGGGGAAAAAGTCAGTGTCTCTTTGTGAAAGATCTTATTTCAAGGGGCAGATGGACATTTAAAGTAAGCCCTTATTTGTTTCTAAAACAACATTTGAGAGGCCTTTACCGCCATGAAAGGGCAGCAAATACAGCTTTCAAACGCAAACAGGCTGACAGAACTCCAGTGCACAGAGGCAGCGAGCAACAGATAATCTCCTGATCTTATGGGTTCATCAGAAATGCTTGTGAATTCATTTGGAAACTTGAAAAACAATGGGAAAAAAATTGATTGAGATGAGTAACATGGCGGGGGACACACACTAACTACTACCGTGGAAGGAAAGCGGGAGAGGCGCAGATAGTCACAGAGGTTAGATAGTCAGAAATCCCCCGTAATTAGAGCTCTGGCTGCAGATGGGAAGGCCTTAGCAATGACAGGAAAATATAATATATACATACAATAAAATCTCTAAACATATTTTATGGCACATATATAGTATGTAAAAATATATATAATAGAGAAAAACCTTAAATTCATGGAGGTAGAAATCACAAATTATCTGAAGCAGAAAAAAATTAGACAGTGTCAGATTTCTTCACAAAAATAAAATAGCAGAAAACCATGCCTTGAGAATTCAGAAAAAAAAACAAAAACAAAACCTTTTTGGATCTATTTTCCAGATTCAAGCTATACTTCTTATGGTATCTTTTATTCCCCGGGGACAATAGTTTTATTCTAAAAGTGAAGGCCCTTATTATTAGACAGAAACACCGGGGCACACCCTCAGGTGTGTTCCCATGGTGTTCTGCCTCTCATAGGGTTGATGATCACGATTACCCTTCACAGGGCAGGCAAGATAGCTCTGAAAGGGGTAGAGCCTTCCACAGAAGCCTGTGACCTGAGCTGGATCCCTGGAAGCCACCGTGGAGGGAGGGAATGGACTCCCGAGAGTTGTCCTTTGCCCTCCACCTGTGGGTTGTAGCACACACACAATGATCAATAAAGTTTTAAAAAATGTTGTAGATGAAATGATTTATAGTCGGCATGGATTAAGATGGCAGGGAAACAAAACCAAAATTCTTTTTTTTTAAAAAATTCTCATTGCATTTTATTCATTCATTCATTTATTTATTCATTCATTCATTCATTCATTTATTTTTATTATTAAGACATTTTCTATTCATTTTACATACCAACCACAGATCCCCCTCTCCTCCCAATTCTTACATTCAAGACAAATTATTGAGCATGTGTACACCTGGTGGTTTCAGAGGCCAGAAGATTTATTTCATCTCAAATTATGCATATGTGTTTTCTGTGTGTGTGTGTGTGTGTCTGTGTGTCTGTGTGTCTGTGCACATGTGAATGTAGATGCCTGTGGAGTCCAGAAAAGGGCATCAGATCCCCTGGAGCTGGAGTTAGAGGCAGTTATATGCCACCTGATGTGGGTGCTGGGAACCACACTTATACACTTTGCAAGAACAGTAGCATTCTTAACCACCCAGTCACAAAGACTTAAAAAAATTATTGAACATTAAACTTGTTTTTATTCAACCTTTCCCCTGTGAAACCTGTGAGTACACATGAAGCTTAATAAGACTTATGTATGGACATAACTATGTGTGTTACTTAGAAGCCTGTTTAATATTTATGATCAGAATGTCATAAGTGCATTTCCATGTTCATATGTTTGCACAATAACATTGTAAACAAAAGCCTCATTTTCCTTACTTATTTGACCAGTTTATAATTGTTGGATATTTGTTTCTAATTTACAAACTAATTAATCATCATGACACCAAGGACTTGTGTACACATTTTTTACCCTTAATTTCTAAGGGGGTGGACTGGAAGGGTATTTCAGTGGTTAAGAGCCCTGGCTGCTCTTCCAGAGAACCTGGGTTTGATTCCCAGCATTCACAAAGTGACTCCAAATCACCTATAACTCCAGTTCCAGGGGATCTGGTGCCCTCTTCTGGCTTCTGCAGTCGCCACGTGGACACATGGTACATAGACATACACACAGGCAAAACATCCATACACATAAAATTAAAAAAACAAAGAATTCCCAAGAGTGCAATTGTTGACTCAAATCAAGCACGTATTTAGAGACTTTGATAC
>CABHPQ010166317.1:11779-33028 GCA_902168405.1 Peromyscus aztecus
GACAGTGTTGAGCAGCTGAAGAATACAAATGATCTTCCAGGACCAGGACGCAGATGTCACTCTAGGAAGACAATCTCCAGCACTACATGGGGCATTCCTCTAGGGGTCAATCTACCAGGTTCCACCTGGAAGCCCAAACCGTTTCTGTTTATTGGGTGACTGCTAGGCACTGACCAAGTATTTTATTTTTATCTCATTGAGGGTCTGTCTAGTAGTGTGCTTTCTGTTGCTATGACAGCATCTTGGAGAGGAAAGGGTTTATTTGGCTTACTGGTTACGGTCTATCATCTAGAAATGTCAGGTCAGAAACTCACACAGAGACTGTGGAAGATCGCTGCTTGCTGGCTTGCTCCCTGGCTCATGTTCGGCTCTTATACATATACTCCTCTTATACATCCCTTCATAGGGATGGCGCCACCCACGGTGGACTGCACCCCCCTATATCAATTAACAAACAAACGCCCCACAGACATGCCCACAGGCCAATCTGATGGGGGCCATTCTTCAGTTGAAGGTCCCTCTTTCGAGGTGTGCCAGGTTGACAACCAAGATTAGCCATCACAGTTCAGAATCACCCAGTGACACGAGCAACATTATTTCCCCTACTTTGAGGAGGAATAAAGCAATATCTAGAGGTGTTTCATAATTTCCAAATGGTAAGGCGCTAGTAAATAGTAGCATTGAGAGTAAATCTTAGAGCCTGTCTGCCCCCTACTCCATAGTCTCAATGCTGAACTCTCCTTTGCTGGGGTGGGATGGCGGGTTGCTTCCTAGCACTGAATATACTCTAACACAGATTGAACACCCACTTGGCAGAGATATTATAGAAAGGATTGAAGTATCAGATGGAGCTAAACCAAAAGACCATTTAAATCCCTGGCAATTCTGACAGCCTTGTATTTCCATGTGTTCTTTGAAAATAGAATTGCATAGATGAGGCAGATCTCATGACTCTCAAATGTCACTAGACAAATTTGGAGGTCTCTGTGTGTTTGTAGTTTCAGGATCATACACACGAGGGATTATTGATGATGTCTATCTGAGAGGAACCATTTTATTGAATTTGTTTACCAAAGAAATATGATAAGTTTAAAGAGGTAATTAGCTGGAAGCTAGAGAGAGCTAAGCGGTCTCTAGAGCTGTTAGGGTTGGGGTGGAAAGTGTCTTTTATCACATGGCTTCATGCTTGACCCTGAGGGGGGGTAAGGGGGGTGCAGGAACACCTGACCACACCCCCTGAAGTCCCACCCTGCTCAAGACAGACCGTTCTCCATCAGGATAGTTCCAAGGAGTAAGAAGGTCTTCCTCAAATGCTTTCTGAACCTTTGAAGAGCTCCAGTATACATCGCCCATCTCATCTATATGGTCTCTCACAGTCTACTTGAATTCATCTCCCTCATCTCCTGCAGGTCTCAGTTGTTTGGTCTAAACACTATCTCCCGTAGCCATGTATCTGAGCTGTCTGCTCTCAGTAGGTCTTGCATGTCATACCTCATGGTCCAGGACAACAGATGAAGTTAGCCCAACCATATTCCTGTTGTGTTTTAGCAATGAAGAGCACGCTAGGCTGCCTCTGGTCTTTGCAAGTTTTCCTGTTTTCTATTGATCTGAGGAAAGAACAGGCAAGAGCAATGGTTACTAAGAGAAACAATAGTGATCATCTGATAAGGACCTACAGTGGACTGGGCACTGTGTTAAGAACTTCTGCATTTGCTGGGTGTGGTGGCGCTCGCCTTTAATGCAGCACTCAGGAGGCAGAGACAGGCAGATCTCTGCATTCAAGGCCAGCTCTGATCTACAAAATGAGTTCCAGGACTATACGGAGAAATCTTGTCTAAAAAAAAACCTAATAATAATAATAATAATAACTTTTGCATTCACTCATATCTGTTATCCTTTCCCTTTCAAATATAAATAGCCTGACATCATTTTCAATTACCCTTTTCCTTTTAAATACAAAGCTCCTCACCGAGGTCCTGAGAAGTAGCGGGTGACTTGGTGAAAGTTACATTTCTAGCACACACTGTAACTGAGATTCAAAACATTAAACCAAAGCTTACCGTCTCCCAAGGCCAAGGTCTTTATCTGTGCATCACGTGTGACCAATCAGAGAGCGTGCCTTCCTGCCCTGACGTTCAGTACCAGAATTTCCACAGTAACCATTAACAGGAAGAACGCTGCAGACTCCCAGCGGCGGCTCTCCCTGTTTACTCCTCCACTTACCAGACGGCCCATGAGCTCACTCTTCCCTCCAAGTCATGTCGCAAATATTTACTGAGCGAATAGTAAATAGCAGGCATCATTCTGGAAGATGAGCATTGGCAGGGCAGATGAGAGCCTGGCTCTTATGCCGTACAGAAGAAAGATAATAAGAAGAAAACAAATATTTAGGAATGCTTTTAGGAAATGGGGGGAATGCTTTAGAAAGAAGTAGAATCAAAAAAAAATGGATAAGGATTGGGGTTTCGAAGTGTACACAGGAGTTTGTTTTGATTTCACTTTGTATATGGTGAGACCTGGAAATCAGCAGGTGGCCAATAGTGACAAAAATGTTTATAGTTCACAGTGTCCAGGATGAAAAGCACGTGCGCCATGATGGGCCACGTGGTGGGAGAGGGGCACGTACTGTTGGTCTGGGACACAGAGTGTGAGGACAAAGCCTTTGTCGTGGCTTTTATGGGGGCAAGTGGGGAGAACTGGCTAGGCATGAAAAACAGTTCAGCGAGGGAAAATCTGGTGGGATGTGAGCCATAAGGCTGTGCTTCAGGATTATAGTACCTGCTCCTGGGGTGGTCTAGTGAGGAAGAATGATGTTCCCATCTGCAGGAGCTCCATTCCGTGATGCAGGGGTGGGGATGGACCAGGCCACAGCTGGCCGCATGTCAAGGCTGTGCTGCTTCAAGAATACAGTCGACCCTGAAAAGGGAAGTACCTCTTTGGTTTGTAGGGCCCCAAGGTGCAGAAGCATCTGTAAGCATAGAAAATAATAGAATGATTAATATTGTGGGGGTTAGGAAAGGGACAGTGACCCTGGAGAGGGATGAGAAAAGAAACCGGAATTCAGCCAAGACCTGTAGGAAGTGAGGTCTGGGTTAGAGCTAATGTTTATGTGACAGCCAGGGGGCCAACACAGGCAGAGGGGAGGGAGTCAGAAAGATGAACATGGAGACCAGGCGCACTGGAGATGATGCTAGAGAGCAGAGTTATCTTCTGAACTACTGCAGGACCTGTGTGGTTGGCTGATGGTTTGCAGGTTTACTTACTCTAGAAAACACCAAACATCTACAGAAGTAGAGACATTGTAAAAACTCTCAGACTTTGATCAGCCAACAGTGATAATTGTCAACTCAGATGACCAAATGTCACCAAAACCCAAGTCTCCAAGGCCCCTAGCCCTGTCCTCACCAGCTACACTGCTGCGCCCTTCTAGCTTCTCCCCCTTTCCCACGCATTCTGGGGCTCCACGGAAGCCCTTCTCCCACCATCCCATCTCTTCAACAAGCCCTTGTTCATTATTCAGAACTCCCATCAGGAGCCAGAGCTTCTCCTCGCTGCCTCCCCATGCAGGCCCCTGAGCGCACATCACATTGCTTGCTGTTGAATTGCCGTGTACACCGCTGCCCCTAGATGATGGTCAGAAAGCCCACGATACTGAGCTGGCTGATTTGAATCTCAGGATCCCAAGCCCTTGACCCATTTAGCATCTCCTAGTTAGTGAAGAAACAGTGAGTGGACTCAACAAATCGATTCCAAGCAAGCGAAGTTCTTTGTGTGCCCTAATCGCAGAACTCATTCTAACCGGCCTCTCGGTTTCATTTGAGATGGACGTAGGCGATTGCCAGATTATAATCACTTACTGAGCACACAAGCTGGGGACCTCAAATCCACAGCCTCGCCGTCTCCCTTTCTACTCCCTGGCTGGAGCAGGCACCGAGCACGTTGTCTCCACCCAGCCTTCACTCTACCTCCATCTCCTAAGCTGGATGAAATGTCTCTCTACAGAATCATCTGCCCCCCCCCCCCCCCCTCCCCCCGCCGCCCCCCATCCTAACACTGGGCCATGTAGGAAGACAGAGGAGTGAAAAGACACACCCAGAAGCACAGTTGGCACAGGACAAACCTAAAGCCAGATAGCTTACTGAATCCCTTGGCCGCAATGACTGAATGATTGCTTCCGGGGTCGGAACATGAGCCAATCAGAGATTTAAAACAAACAAACAAACAAGCAAACATGACTCAGAGTTGGGCCACAGAGGCAGAAAATGTGCTGATGTCCCACCTGGTCATCAAGAGAAAACCAGTGCAGAAGTGGAAGATCTCAGTGAGGGAGAGGCAGGGGTAGAAAGCCACGCCTACAACCTAGACTTGCCATTTACGTGAGTAAATCACCTTCCTTTTATTTTATTTTATTATTTTATTTTTGAGTTTAAGTCAGTGGAGATCAGGGCTCCTATAGTTTGCAAAGCAAGAGTCCTCCTCTGCACGCCTATAAAGAAAATGCAACTGGAAATAATTATTATAAATTGAAACTAAAAAGCACCACTTTAAACAAATTATAGCTAATAAAGAATGGGGCTATGTTTTGAATTTGCAATTTCCTAAGGGTTCTGTTTTGGTCACAAAATTTTAAGATCTGGCACAATACCGATAAAGGGAAACACACATATACACTCACGCACACACACGCATGTGCATACACACATGTATATGCATATACACACACATTTATGTGCACACATACATACACAATCTCTATACTTTCATATGAAGTTTTAAATGACAGTCTTCCTCACACAGGGCATAGGTACATAAGTCTTCTGTGGTCTGTGGGGGCCAGCTTATGGATGGCTGAAACCAAGGACTCCGATGAACTCTGTTCATCCCAAGACACCACCTTACACCAGCATGACTATGATGAGGCTGGATTTACAAATCAGATAGTAAGAGTCTCACGGAAACAGAACCCTCGACAACATACCGTAATTAAGATGAATGGTTTATTTCTGGAATTTTCCATTGAATATTTTCAGATCGCTGTTTGGCTACGGGCAGTTGAACCGGTAGGAAATGGGAGCACAGACGACAGTGGACCATTGTAGTCTTCAAACACAAGTACAAGGCAAAATCCTTTGTCTTCATCGTGTTTCAGAGAGTAGGAAATATCCTTCATAGAAAGAGATGATATTGTGAGCCTTCTATAAAGTGAACAACCTTCATTTTTAAATTTTTATGTGTGTGCGTGTGTGTGTGTGTGTATGTGTGTGTGTGTGTGTGTGTGTGTGTGTGCGTGCTGGAGGGTTGTGTGCAGGTGCCATCAGAGGCCAAAAGAGGGCATCAGATCCCCTGGAGCTGGACTTATAGGCGGGCGTGAGGTTCCCAACATGGGTGCTGAGAACTCAAGCCCTCGGGAAGAGCAATAAGTGTTCTAAACCACTGAGCAATCTCTCCAACCTCTTTATTTTGAAAGGAAATTAATGCCCTGATTTTAAAGAGGACACTCATCAGTCAGAATTGCTTCAAAAGAAGTTGGGCTTAAAATCTGAAGGAGAGATGCTGTGTAGAAATCCCTGTAGAGGGAAACTTAGTAAATCTCCTACTGGAACAATTAATGTATCTATCAAGTATTTGTTTAGAAAATTTATTTTATGCACTTACGAAGCCTCAGGAAGTGTTCTTAGTCCTTGGAATAGGACATGAAGCTTGGACAAAACAGCTTGGCCTCTCAATAGTGTGACCTTGTGGAGTTCGGATACAAAATCACCTTCCTTCATGCTGTGCTAGCAATTGGGGGCACAGAAGTAAATAAAACTGTCAATCCTGCCCTCGCAGGTCTGGATCAAGGACAGTGTTTTTGACTGTTGCATTCCATTACTAGAAGAAAAAAAAAATGCGTACCCATCCCTAGTAAATGTGGAATTTTTGTTTATAAATTTTATACTTGCCACTATTTTCAAGAATATATAATAAAAAGCATATTCACACAGTTAAAAAAAAAAAAGAAAGAAAAGAAAGAAAGGCCAAAAGTTTAAAAAACCCATTGTGAGCACATGTGATTGAATGTTATCCAGACTTAGACACCTTATTTGTGCTCTTTTTTTTTTTAAGACACAGTCTCTCACTGAACCTCACTCACTCACGGACCACATTGATGGGCCGTAATTTTGGATATCCGCCTGTCTCATCTCCCTACCCCATCACTGTGGTTACAAATGTGTACAACCCCACTTATTTTCTATGTCTCAGGACCATATGCTATTCAGCAATCCAGAAGACCATATTTAATGTTAAAACTCTGAGCACTTTTCTCACATCCATCTTTGAAAGCCAGGGCTAGGCTTCCAATGGACAGAAGAGGCTTAATTTAGTCGCATCAGACACTTTAAAAAAAAAAAAAATGAACTCCCAGGGATTGAAGAGATGGTTCAGCAACTAAGACCACTGACTGATCTTTCAGAGGACCCAGGTTCAGTTCCCAGCATCCACACGGCAGCTCACAACCATCTGTAACTCCAGTTCCAGGGAATCCAAGACCCTCTTCAGACCTTAGGTACCAAGCATCCAGGTGGTGCACATACATACTTACAAGCAAAGAAAGCGTCTACAGAATAAAATAGAATAATACAAAATGAAATGAAATGTAAAATTACAGCTTTCAAAATCATGAATTTCTACCCTGAGGCATGGGGAACGCGGATGATGTCAAAAGCAAACGCCTGCGCATCATCACTGTCCCTGTTTTCAATGGGAATTTGTGGACCCTTAAAACCACTTGAATTCAAGGCAACCAAGGTCAAGCCAACTGTATAACTGATTGAATTTTTGCTTTTCAGCCTTATGCTTTGGCACGGAGTAGGCCCACAGTATGCCTCACAGAGGATCTTATTTACACGCTAAAAATAACTAGTTCACTGACCAGGGCTGGAATGCAGGGAGAGGCAGCATCGTCTCCACCACGGTTTCTGCAGAAGTGCAGCACCTGGCCGAGGCTGCCTGCGTACGCCAGCCAGGCCTTCGATTACAAGACATCAACATTCCTGTCAGCTGTCTTCAAGACTAAATTGTGCAGCTCGCAAAACACCAAAAATTGATGTTTCTTTAAACCAATCTCTCCTTGTATTTCTGCAAATCCTATTCAATCAACGTTTATTGAGTGTCTACCGTGAACAAGATACATTAAATAGGATTTTATTTTTTCTTGCCAAATGACCTGAGCCAATTCGTGTGTGTGTGTGTGTGTGTGTGTGTGTAAAAGACCCAGCTATATAAAGAGTCCTCAGTTAAAGCAAATTATTTTACAGCCAATGACTGTTAAGTAAAGTTCGTGTGCCTCTCTCCTGGCATGGTTGTGAGCACACATTAGCAATCCACAGCATGCCTCGTGCCCTGCTACACTAATGAAAAATGATGGCTTGTCTTTCCAAAACTAAACCAATTATTCTTGGTTTTGTTGAATGGAAATTTAGCTTGTGTTTAGTGACAGAGTAACTGAATCAGGCTTATTTGGAAGCCAAGTGTCAGTGTGGACCCCACGTCACTACACTGACGGGAAATGCAAACCCAGGTAGCTTATTTGATAACACGGGCCTATTTTGGCTTTGAAAAAAAAGCAAACAAACCAAATCTTCACCCTCCCGACTTCTTAGAAAATTAACCACGTGTCCTCACCTCCATCTCTCTCTTTCTTGGCTTCGGTACTAACTCATCACATAATGAAACAGCATTTTACATCACCAGCCGCAGCCGCTCTGAGCTGGGACATACACAAACGCCTGCCTGATTGAATATCACCATCTCAAAATTGCTACCTTAATCACATTTTTTCAGGCTGTGTGAACAAAATAATGTTTCTTTAATTACGTGAACTCTTTATTTTTTTTTTTTGATATTTTAATGACATTTTGGAAGACAGAGTGGCTGCTTCCCCTGGATCGGGTGGTATTAATCAGGTGTGACAGCTAGTTATTTGATACATTTCAAATCCCGCTTGTATTTGCACACGAGTAAGCTGGGACTGGATTTCTCAGTCCCGGGCCTGTAATGTCACTTGTGTTTCTGCCTGTAATGAGCAAAATAATTGAACCAAATTAGCACTATCTATAATTCAGCTCTAGCTTAGAGGCATCATTTTATTTTTTAAAAAAAAATGAAATAAAAAAGCAGTCTCCCTAGGATTCATGTTAATAAATAAAGGTCCGGGAGCTACACTCTAGACATTGGGTCTGTCCAAAATGTTATTCTCCCTGGGGCTACACCCTGTTGCTGGGCTGTAAATAAGGTGCATCCATTTTTTCATGGAGCCCAGGTTTAGTGAGGGGAAATGGATCAGACACCATCGGGGATGCCTTCTCCTGGGTCAGGACACCAGGGACTATTTAGTACATGTTAGATGCTGTTTGGGGATATGGGAGTGTTAGCATCTGGTGTGATATGGGCACATACTTGTCCTAAGTTCTGTAATTGTTAATTTGTTGGTCCCTCTGGCATGCCAAAGAAAGACCCCAGAGGGCAGGCCTGGTCATTCACCATGGAGTGAAAAATTCCTGCCCAGAAGTCACAGCACTGTTTAGTGGTTTTTTTTGTGGAATTTGGAGTATAAATACCACCCAGTTCTCTCATATTACAGAAAGATGGTGAGGTCCAGAGACACAACTTAGGGCAAAGCAAATATGCTCAAATTCTCTTCTCCTTGCCTCACTGGTTTTCTGTCTCCTACACTGGCCTTAACTGAGTTCTACGCAGTCAGTAATAAGAGCTATAACGCGGCATAGCTTAAATTGTGTGTGCCAGAGCTTAACATGAGGTCAGAGACTCTCGGTGTGTAACAGTGCCAAAGTAATGCTGGCTTCCCAGTTTGTGCACTGTCCTCTGGGTAGAGAGGCCAGAGAGGAGACTGATACATCCAGCTGGCTCCAAATCAGCCTGACAGAATTCCATACCTGACTCGGTTATTTTCTGCATACTCGACTAAACACATCTAATCTGTGGCCCATGAGTGGGGTGCATTCCAGGACAACTGTGTACACAGCCCAACACATTTGTAGATAGCAATGTCATGTTGCCATGTCAAAAGCAGCAGTTCTCAACCTGTGGGTCATGACCCCTGGGGGGTCACATATAGGTATCCTACATATCAGATATTTATATTACAATTCATAACAGTAGCAAAATTACAGTTATGAAGCAGCAATGAAACAATGTTATGGTTGAGGGGCAATACCACATGAGGAGCTGTATTAAAGGGTGGCACCATTAGGAAGGTTCAGAACAACTGGTCAAAAGTTTGGACGTTCCTGTGAGTCTACGCCACGCCTAGCACCAGAGTTCACGGGGAGTAGAGCAGAAAGTAGGGGGACAGAACCAACATGAACACAGGAGCCTGGTCTACAGGAGTGACGGTCACTCTCGACTTCGTTTCATTGTTACTTCATGGGAGCAAACGGCCATGACAACTGTGTCAGAATTTCTGAATACTTAAATGAAAATCTTCACATGTTAGGTTTTCATTCTGAAGTCGAAAAAGACAGACAAGTAGACGGATGAATGAAGAAATGGCTGGTGAATGGATAGATGGTAGGTACGGAGAAGAGACAGACAGACAGATGGATAGAGACAATAGATGGATGGGTGATAGATAATAGAAGATCTATAGATGATAGTAGCAGATGGATGGATTATATATAGTATAGATAGATAGATAGATAGATAGATAGATAGATAGATAGATAGATGGATGGATGGATGGACAGACGGGTAGGTAGATAGATAGATAGATAGATAGATAGATAGATAGATAGATAGATAGATAGATAGATAGATAGATAGGCAGACAGATAATGGATAGTTTTGGTGATGTCTCCTCATTCAGTGAAGTTGGAAGTGGATTGAAAGGTTTTAATGTACTGTGTAGGCTGCCCAAGGGCTAGTGTCCCTCTAGTTTACTTTTTCACAAACAAGTTCTCACTGGGTCTTCCCATAGACTGTAAGTGTTACCGTGATAATGTTTTTACCATAAAGGGAAGAGACTTTAGATCATTCAACAAACCACTCCTGTGCTTGGCCAGATACAGCTAACTTAACCATGAATAACCTGTTCTGATGTTTGATCAGTATAGCGGTAAAGGTCACCAAGTCCCTCCAAATCACACCAGTCTCTAGTGTCCCTATGGCCACCATGCTATGTTCCAGCAAGAGGAAGAAAGAACCCATGAAAAGGGATGTTCCTCCAGGGAAAGACCAGACTTGTGCCTCATGGGGCCTGGGCCATCATTCCCACCATAGCCTCCCCCTGTTGACATGAGACGTCATGAAGACGCTGAAAGCTCAGGCTATGGGCTCAACTCGGCCCTGTTTGAATCCAGTCTTGGTTCCTCAAAGCTGGGGGAATCTGACTCATGGTATACCTTCCCAGGTGGCTGCGATACTTAATATTGATTGTCACCTTGGCAGTATCTAAAACCACTTAGGAGACAAGTTGTTGTGCAACATTATTTTAAGATATGTTACATTTGTTTATGCTCTGGAACATTTGTTTAATGATGAAAAGATGTGTTGCATTCTTTTATGTTGCATTTGTGTAACTCTGTGAAGCTGCGTTACTTTTCCTGTCTAAAACACCTGATGGGCCTAATAAAGAGCTGAATGGCTAATAGCAAGGCAGGAGAAAGGATGGGGGGGGGGGAGGTGGCGGCAGGCAGAGAGACTAAGTAGGAGAAATCTGGGAAGAGAAAATCAAGGAACAAGAAAAGGAGGAGAGGAGGACATCAGGGGCCAGCCACCCAGCTACACAGCCAGCCACGGAGTAAGAAGTAAAGAAAGGTATACAGAAATAGAGAAAGATTAAAGCCCAGGGGCAAAAGGGAGATGGAGTAATTGAAGTTAAGGAAAGCTGGCTAGAAACAAGCCAAGCTAAGACAGGGCGTTCATAAGTAAGAGTAAGTCTCCATGCGATTTGTTTAGGAGCTGGGTGGCAGGCCCCTACAAGAGTAAAAAACAAACAAACAAAACAGCAACAAGTCTCTGTGGCATGCCTGTGAGGGAATTTCTAAATAGGGTTGATCAGGATGGGAAAAGCCACCCTAAATGTGGATAGCACCATTCCTCGGTCTGGGACCTGCCACCCAGCTGTCCCTCCCCCACACACACTCAGCCTGGGCTGTAACCTTGAACTGTGACAAAGGAAACCCTTCCTTTATTCGGTGGCATTGATGCGTCAGCTGCTTTATGCCAGCAATGCGTAAATGAACCAATGTGACGAATGCAGAGGGAATCGCACGGCATTCAGTGGTACCAGACGTCCTGATGCCATCATGCCCGCCTCCAACACCTTCCAGAACCACCGTTCTGCCCACACAGGTCGATCGTGACAGAGGGAAAGACTTGGATTTGGGGAGCTAGGACACCCTAGGGCACCCTAGGTGGGTGCCTAAATCTATGTCACCTCAGTATGTCACTATAGCTAGTGGAGGCTTGACTTCCCCAACTGAGAGCAAGAATAATGGTCCCTAACATCTACGTTTTCTTTGGGGCTTTGCAGGAATTGTAGTATATGAGATGAGGCATGTAAAGTGCCTGCCATATATTAAGCACTAGGTAAATTTCAATTTCTTAAGCCATTCTGGGGTGGGGTTCTTGTTTCTTCTTTCTTTTTTTTATTTTTTTATTTATTTTTTTTTGAGACAAGACCTTATATACTCCAGGATGGCCTCAAACATGAGATGTAGCCAAGGATGACCTCCACCTCCACACAATGCTGGGATTATAGGCATGTAACACCATGCCTTGTTTATCTGGTACTGGGATCAAATCCAGGATTTTGTGTGTGCTGGGCAAACATTCTACAACTGACTTACATCCTCAGCCATCTCTGAATCTTCATTTTATGCCTAAAGTAATTCTAGCCAGCTTTGTCCTGCAGTGAAACATAAATAAAGGGATGGTATTAAACCTACAAACATTCTTGCTCCAAACTTTGGGGAAAGAAGTGGTACTCTGTAAAGAAGACAAAAGCTCTACTACAGAATATGGTGTAAGAGAAGGTACCCAGTAGCTAGTGTCAATAACTGAGACATTTAGGAATAAACAAGAACAATCCGCTGTCATTAATCCCACAACAAGGGTGGGGACATTTCGGTTTAAAGATGTTAAGCTGCTTGCTCAAAATCATTTTCTTTTTTTAAATTTATTTTTATGCATATGAATGTTTTCCCTGCTTGTTTATCTGCATACCACATGCATCCCACAGAGCCCAGAAGAGGGGCATCAGATCCTCTGGAGTTATAGGCTATGAATGATCATGTGGATGCTAGGAACTGAACCTGGATTCTCTGGGAGAGCAGTTGGTGCTCTTAACCACTGAGCCACCTCTCCAGCTCCTGAAATGGCTTTCAACCTGGGCTCAGGATTTCTACAATGTACGAGTCATCCCCATGGTGGTAGTTCCTTCATTTGAAATGTTCAGCCCTATGAGAATTCCTATTCTTTTTCTGGCCTTTCCCATCCCAGTCTTTACTGTGACTAGACAGGCTGCAGCCCATGGAAACGAAGCATAAAGACAGAGGCTTGGGGTCAAACACACTGTTCTGGGGGAATCACATTAAAGGGAGGTCCTATTTGGGGATCTGCCCCCTTCTCCTTTCAAGCCGGCCTATGGAGACAGTGGAGTAGTCTCCCTCTTGGATCTAAACTATTTTCAAGTGGCTCAGATTTCCAGGATGGAAAGTTTCTTTGATAGAGATCAAGTTCAGCTTTGATCATGAAACCATTTCCCACTTCCCTGTGAATTTTGACCAAAGCAGGGAAACTGAGCCAGGGCATGCTCATCAACCCAGGGTGGATGCTGCAGATCAAGGCAGCAGACAGACACGAGGTGGGGGGGGGGGTACCAGCAGGGTCCCCCGGGGCACCACAGGAAGGCTCCCTGTTAGCACCAAAACCCAGGAGGAAGAGAGGCACTTTAAATAGAAATAAAACACCATGTTTCTCTGTCCTTCTCCCTCTCCACGTGCTTGCAGATAAACACAGGAGGTTCAGGGCTGAATAAAGGGTTAGTTTCATTCCAAGCATAAAAAACGGGCTTAGAAGATTTGGGTTTCCTGTCTTCTCATTTTCCTGACCACAAATACTTTTTATTGTAAGCCCCCCCCCCTACAAAAAATCAAGGGTTATTTAATAAATTAACACTTGAGCTGCGTTGGGTCCCCCAGTCCTCCTGTGTTCAGTTACCGGTCCCCTGTTCACCGAGTTTGGGCCATCAGCCCCACCTCACCTCTCCTCACTCAGTAAGCGTTATTTTCCTACCACAGCTGTGTTTTGTGGCTTGACGATACTTCACGAATTGCTATATTATAATATCTCTGGCCTCCTCCTACCCCCCAGTAATCCTTCATGAGGAAGAGAGACAAAGTCTGGAATGCAGTGAAGTAAGCGCAGACGACTTTATGGCATTCTACAAATTTCTCTTGGCCTCAGAAACGGCAAAATAATCGTACAAAGAAACCAAGCCCTTTGCCTGCAGGACAATACACGGGTTTTTATTAAAAGAGGAATTTAAATGCCTCCTGTGCACAGACTGTTTTAACTAGAAAGACTTAGAAAATTAATTTCTGCCTATAATCTCTTATAGATAATACTATAAAAATAGTTCCTTTTTAAGTAGCATATTTCATGCAAATATCAAAAAGCCTTTTATCTGTGTTCAAGATTTCTTGTTCTATTTCTGTCCCCTGTTTCCTTCTCTTAGCTGAAGATCAGGCTTTAGAGCCCCAAGCTTGTTGCTAAGGGGCAGAGCCCAGAGGCAGGAGGAGGGTTGGCCCCAGGCACTACACACGCAGAGAAACTGAGGGACAAGCCTAGCTTCCTACTATGTGCTGGGCACTGTGTCAATCCTGGGGTAGGATGCAGTGGGTTCCCACGGCAAACAGGGCAGAGTTCCAGCCGCACATACCAGGAAGTTGTATGTCAGAGTCAGAGCTTAAGCCGGGCATGGAGAGAGGAAGACAAAAAAAAAAAAAGAGAGAAATCTTTAAAGGGATGTCCTCCAAACTCCCCACTCACAGACCCCTTCAAGATGTTCGAAGGACCTAATATTCCCCTGGTATTATTTACTTAACACTTTTCATTTGATAATGAAGTTATTTTGCTCTAATTTAGTCTCCTTCTAAACAGGAATGTGGTAAAAAAAAAAAAAAAATCAATGATAAATGTTCAAGCTGTATTTTTCTCCAAGCCGCATTCACGTAAGCATAAAGCTATTAACATAAACAAATGTTCATCTAAAGAGTCTGAAAAATTAACTCAGCTATCCCACCAGACAATCCCACCACACACTCAGGGAACCAATGGCTTCAAACAGACAGACAAGCAAAACAAAGGAGAATGGGAGAGACACTTAGGGGGCGTGACACTGTAGAGAAGGGTTTCGGGGTTTATTGTTGGGGAAGGAGCCATCTTGTCCCTTTCTGTACCCAAGGAAGCTCTCCCAGAAATGCTTTTTGTTAACATATTGCTGGGTCTGAATTAGATTTGATTTGATATTTACTGATTTACTTATGCCATACTAGGAATCCAACCCGAGATACCACGCATGCCAGGCAACTGCATTACCGCCGAGCTACACCCCTGAGCTGTCTCAGGTTGCTAGGTCTCAATAGATCTGTCTAAAGCCATTCTAATCATTGGAACACCCATCCAAACATACACTATGTCAATGCTGTCCGTGTGAGCTTCGATTGAGAAGAAAACTCTGTATTAGGTGTTACATTCAACCACCATCTGTATGGTAAAGGTATTGCTGATTCTATTAGTCCACATAGGATGAAATAACAAAACACAGATTCAACAACATAACACAACAGGAATTTATTTCACGCAGTTCTTGTGGCTTAGAGGTCCAAAGTCAAGATGCCAGTAGACCTTCTGGAAAGGCACACTTTCTAGTACAAGATGTCGCGTTCTTGGGTACAAGACGTGATGTTCTCACCAGATCTTCACCTGGTAGACAAGAGTATTTGGAAGTCCCTAATTCCACCAGAGAGTGTTACGGCCCCACCTAATCTCCTCCACAGGCCCCCATCTCCTGGTACCACCATTTAGAGTGTGGGAGGAATTCAGAGGAAACATAAAACACAGAATTCATAGAACCCACAAGAGCGTGGAAGCAGATATAGGACACCAGGAAAATTCTGGAATGTACCATGGAAATGTCTGGCCTGCCCAACCACTGACTAGATGGTTAGACTTGGGAGTGAGTTACCTACGTCTTATGGCTCACAACTTCCATGTTTAGGAATGAAGAGAAAATGGGATGACCCATTCAAAAATTGTTCTCCTGGAGGGGGAGGGGCAGGGAGTCAAGCTGTCTCGTGTATATAAAAGCATAATGTCTACCACATGATTTGAAATCAGCAAGTATCCATCTAATAGGAATCCTGCATCCATCAGAAACGACAAAATTAAGGGAATGAAGACCATAAAGTCAGCACCAAAAGATCCATGAGATAGTTTTTAAATGCTCTAATTATTTCAATATATCCTTGTGTATGCATGTGCACTTATGTAATTATTCAGAAAAGTTATATTTATGGAAATACATTACATGAAAATATAAAATACTACACGGAAATCTAAAAACGCTGGGTGTGTTAGTGCTGGATCTGTCTCAAATATGGTTTTAGGATATTATGTATTTTATTGTTTGTCATTTATATGTATGTAGGTATCTGCCTGTGTGTATGTATTTGGCAATGTGTGTAGATGCCCTTGGAGACGAGAAGAGAAAGCTGGATTCCCTAGGGTTAAAGTTACAGGCAGGTGTGAGCCGCCGGATGTCGATTCTGGGAACTGAACTCTGGTCCTCTGAAAGCAAAACAAGCTCTCTTAACCATGAGCCATTTCCCAGGCCCAAGAACATTATCATTTTGAAGCCCAGCAGGATCACTTCCCGGCCGTACAGCTTAGCTAGCTTAGACCCCCTCTCTAAGCCTCTTTCCTTTTCAGAAAAGAAAAAAAAAAATGAAGGCTTAATAATAGTGTAACATGGATATGGAGCTCATAGGTTGGCTTAATTGCCTTTGTTCAGCAAATTTGCAACAAGTACTACTGACATTAGGATGGTCAGGAGATGGTTAATTTGTCCTCCTTTTGGGGGGAACGGATCTCTCTTGGTTCGCCGGAAGTGTGAGTACATGGTAACATTCAGTGGGTGACTGTGGCTCGACTCCAAAGTCAGACCATGGAAAGACAAAGATGCCCTCACCACTAGGCTGCCCCACCGATGCCCGACCACCTCTGGGCAGCTTGTAATGAAGGCAAGAAGGACACAGGTTTGCCTCCCACCTGGCATTTCTAAATAGAAGCTAATGGTCCAAGCAGTTGTTTTTTTTCTTACACAGAACAAATGTGCCTTGACTATCCCTGGGCCATGCGTCTAGTACTGCCACTTCCAATTTTCCCTCACAGCTACATCGGAAAATGTTAAACTCTCTTCAATTTAGCTTGCTTTTATTTGTATTCAGGCTAAGATAGAGTGTGTGCCAGGGGACAGCTTGACCATTAAAAAAAATTCTATTTGACTACATATATTTTTTATCAATTTGGGAAAGCAATCAAAGAAGGCATTTTCACTTAAAAGCCTGGAAAGAAAGTTGATATCATCTGGTTGGAGGAAAGCTGGGGAAATCACTAGAGAGGGGGAAGAAAAAAACCTTTTGTGTATCCAATTTCACATGACTGTTGTCATGTACAGGATGTATACTCAAACGTGTTTGCATATTTCTAAATTGATCATACATCAAAATTAGAGCCATATTGTTCCCCTTACATTGAAATTGTTTACATAGAAAATACTGTGCCAAACGGTCTCTGCCTCCACCCCTAGTTGTGGCTGATTGCAGATCAAGATAAAGGCACTTATGTCTACAAACACAACAAAAAGTCTATATGCGTGTCAGAAATCAAAAAAAGGTGTGATTTTAACACAAACGCCATTATCAACCAAAAAAAAAAAAAAAAAAGGAGAAAGGAAGAAAGATTGCTGGAGTTTATGCAAAATTCAGAGATAGCAAAAAACATATGCTTATACACTGATAGACTGAAAATTAGGGGTTGGTTAGAGAGCCAACTCAGTTTGATGTGGTTCAAAACAGTCCATCGATGCTATTTTATAGCCACGTGACAGAGTAAATTTGAGTCATTTTATGAGACAGATACAGCCCACTAAGGGGATCCATTTCCTAGTTTACTATGGGAAATGGTCATTTAAAGTTGGCTGATTGGTGTTGGAGTTATTTCTGGTAGAGTCGAGTTGATGTCAGTAAATTCAGTTGAATTTTCCCTTCTCTGCACTTGGCCATTTTTTAAATCATGTTCATTTATTTCATGTTTTTGTTTTTCATCTTCTTGCTCAAAACCTGGGTCCAAGGATGAGGTGGTCCAAGCGATAATTTGACAATCACCCTGTAAATCTAGGTCATGATGTTAGGACAACATAATAGTAGATCTGATGGAGCTCAACAGAGTTTTAGAGATTACTGCGTCCTCGGGATTTCAAACATCAAATATTTTGTTAATGAAGTCATATGCAGACCTCTCAGATGTGAATAAGGTTTGGACGGTGTTTTATGAGTAGCCACTGGTCAGAGACTATAGAACAAAGAAAAACAGATGTAAAAACTAAAGAGTGCTTAGAAATAGGAGTGGAAAACAACATTGGCATGAAGAGGAAGGGACCTGACTTCCAGCTGAGCCAACGCGGAAAATCTTTGTGACCCTGATGTCAAAGTTTGCATGCAGTTTAAATATTCTTTTCTCTATTTCTTCCCCATTTTTTTGTCTAAAATCACAGTGAAAACCCGTGACGTTTAGCCAACACCATCTAAAGCAGTGATTCTCAACCTGAGAGTCACGACCCTTTCAGATCGAATGACCCTTTCATAGGGGTCACCTAAGACCATTGGGTGGGGGCAGGGAACACAGATATTCACATTACGATTCATAACAGTAGCAAAATTACAGCTATGAAGTCGCAATGGAAATAATTTTATGGTTGGGGGTCACCACAACATGAGGATTAAGGGGTTGAAGCATTAGGAAGGTCGAGAACCACTGCTCTAAAGAGAAGGCAGAAGGGAATTGGTTTCATCCCAAGCATGTGACCACTAGAGTCCACTCTGCCTTCCTTTTCTTAACCGCTCCTCCTCTGAGCACACTACATTTCCCAGCCTCCTCTGCAGCAGAGGCAGCCATGTGACCAGATTCTAACAAAGGTAAATAGAAAGAAGTGATGTTTTCCAGGCCTGGCTCAGGAAGCAGACTCCCTTCTGATCCCTCATTCCCCTCCCTCTCCATTTTGCCCGCCAAACATTGACATCCAGCGTGACATGGGCTGAGAAGCCACAAGCTGAAGATGACTGAGCTTCTCTTAGCCCTGATAACTGAAGGACTTCACGGAGCTATCCCTCATCACTTCCTAAGAAGAAATACCTCCCTGGACCTTACCCAGATAAAAAGTAAAATTTCATGCTGGGCAGTGGTGATCCACACCTTTAATCCCAGCACTCGGGAGGCAGAGGCAGGCAGATCTCTAAGTTCAAGGCCATCCTGGTTTACAAAGTGAGTTGCAGGACAGCAAGGACTAAACAGAGAAACCTTGTCTTGAAAAACCAAATAATAATAATAATAACATAAATAAGTAAATAAAATAAAATTGTGTGATGCTAAAACTTCCACTGTTTCCAGGTTGGAGACAGGATTTCTCCGTGTAGTTTTGGTGGCTGTCCTAGATCTCACTCTGTAGACCAGACCAGGCTGGCCTCAAACTCACAGAGATCCACCTGGCTCTGCCTCCTGAGTGCTGGGATTAAAGGCGTGCGCCCAGTTTATTTTGGGGTTCTCTTCCCCCCCCCCCAGCTGAGGACCCAACCCAGGGCCTTGTGCTTGCTAGACAAGCACTCTACCACTGAGCTAAATCCCCAACCCCTTATTTTGGGGTTCTTAAAAGACTTTTTAAATATTTTTAAATTTATATGTACTTAGGCATGTCTCTGCATTAGTGTGTTCACAAGCATGTGGGTGCCCTCAGAGATGAGAAAGAGGGCACCAGATCTCCTGGAGCTGGAGTTACAGGCAGTTGTGAGCTGCCACTGGATGTGGGTGCTAGGAACTAAACTCAGGTCCTCTGGAAGAGAAGCAAGTGCTCTTGAGCACTACTGAGCATCCACCCCCACCAGCCCCTCTTTCAAGGTTTTCTATGACTCTGACTAGTACAGAACTTATCATGTATCCCCACCTAATTATACCCTTGCCTCTCTTAAACACTTTTGTCTTCTTCCCGGCACTTTTTGTACATCTCTTAAGTTTTTATACATCAGAAATGACATAATCTCTAGAGAGTGGCTGTTAATGAGATTCCATCCAAGTGTCTTTGAAGGAAGAGATCTCGTTTCCAAGTAGATGTCTCTGAAAGCCCTCGGGGGCCCTATTTTCTTTACTGATTGAGAACGCCGGCTAGACTCAGGCTAACCCCCGTGTGTAGCGTGAGGCCATCTGCTTCCAGGATGCGGAAACCAGGTTTGTCCACCACAGCAGGCATTAAGACCGAAAGGTTGCCAACTTCAGGGTCAGGTCACCTTTTCCCAGTTCCTAACCTCAGAAGCATCACCTGTCGTCGTCCGGGTGTCCTGGCTTGTAAAGTAAGCGCGGCTACTTCAAGGGCATACATACTCTGAAGACTGCCTTTACCCACTCAGCCGCCAGTGGGAAGGCACCAATGAGAGGAAGGGCCGGGATGGAGGGAGAAGGTGGGTCTTGGTGCACTGGGTAAACTGTGTCGGGTTGAATATGAAATCCCCGCATAACCTCCTCCTCTTGGCCACTCAGTCCCCAGGTGGTGGCACTGCTCGCGATGGTTATGGAACCTTCAGGGGGTAGGATTTTTTGCTGAAGGAAGTCCTTCACTGGCAGCGGGCTTTGAGGGTTCAGAGCTTTGCCCCACTTCCGGTTCTAGTTGTCTGCTTCCTGTGTGCGGGTAGAAAGTGATCCGTCCACTTCCTGTTCCCGCCAGTTCTGGTACCTACCTCCCTTACTGTTTCTATCCCCCCCCCCCCCCCCCCCCCATGATGGACTGCATCCCTCAGGAACTGAAATCTAAAATAAACCCTTTCTCTCTTCACTTGCCTTTTCTTGGAGTATTCTATCGCAGCCACCGAAAAGTAACAAATACACAAGCTAGCAAGGGCTGCTGACAGTGTTTATGTATCTTTCCAGCTAGCTGGACTCCCGCTGATATGTGTCCATACTTGGAACCAGCAAGAAAGGGCTGAGTGCCCAATATCATTTTATTCAAAGAATTATCTCCTATCTTGGAAAGTACAAGAAAAAAAAATGGTTTTAAAATATTACATGCCTGACCTGTTTGCCTCTTTGCTATTTCCTCAAGGTAGCAATGCCAGGTCTCACTTCCTTCCCCCTCAATGGGACCAGCATCAAAAACACTGGGAGATGTTTTTCTGTTATAGACTGTCCTATCCCTATTTACATCACAAAGGCAAGAATTTGTATTTGCAACAATGCTTGGCAAGAAGCTCAATCTGCAGTCTATAGTGTAGTGCCCCATCACATTTGAAGTCAGGACTTACTCAAGAAATCAACTCCATAAGTGGGCAGATCTCATCTCTCCATCAGTGGGCAGATCTCAGCTCTCCAATTCTCCCTAGCTTTAAAGGCCACTAGAGAAACCTGAAGCCAGAGAGAGCTCTGCTCTTTTGCCTGTCACACTACCATGGCTGTTGTCAAAGAAGGCTGCCGTCCTCTCCTACCCTAGACTATACAAGGGCAGGACAGGAAAGTGAGGTTCCAAGGCTGTTACCCACTTCCTTTGTTCTCTCTTCCCGAGCTCATTTTAACTCGTGAAGGGGCCCTACAACCAAATAGCTACCTGAAGGCGTGTATACCTCTAAAACAAGTTTCGGGAGAAAAGTGGCAAATCTTCATTTTCTCAACTGTAAAATGTTCATAATGGTATCTGTTCCCTCTGCCACCTGGGGATTGCTGTGAAGCACAGGTGAGATCAATTCCAGCGTGGAGAGGTGCCTGAGGTATTCTCAACACCATTATCCTTATGATTAATTAGCCTACTAAAAACCAGCGCCAAGACTTGTACCTCAAAAATCACATCATTGACGGGACAAATTTTTAGTCAGCCATCCTGGAGGTTAAGACTGCATTATTTCATATTGAAAGTAGAATGGATGTCTT
>CABHPQ010166318.1:3602-40481 GCA_902168405.1 Peromyscus aztecus
CTTTAAATCACTAACTAGCACTTGATATATTCCTGTATTCAACCTGTGCTTGTCCATCACTTGGCAAAATGCTTCTGAGAGCCACAGTCACCCATGTTGCATGTTTTAGTAGTTTGTTCATTGTGAATCTTGAGTTCATCATGCAGGCATATGGAAATTGATTTCTAAAGTGTAATAAAATGTGTCTTACATTTTGCAGCAAACTGACCGAGCAAATAGATTTGAGTATTTATTAAAGCAGACAGAGCTGTTTGCACATTTCATTCAGCCTGCTGCTCAGAAGACTCCAACCTCACCCTTGAAGATGAAACCAGGGCGCCCACGGGTAAAAAAGGATGAAAAACAGAATTTGCTCTCAGTTGGCGAGTGAGTAATAGCTTATATTTGATAATTTAAATCAAACTTGCTTTTTAAATTCTATTTTTTTAAGGTTTTTAATTTTATTTTCTGTTGTTTCACAGATGTGGCCATCAATGTCTAAATACCAAAAAATAAATACAGTGACTTACTCTTTTTTTTTTTCCCTTCGAGACAGAATTTCTCTGTGTAGTTTTGTGCCTTTCCTGGATCTCGTTCTGTAGACCAGGCTGACCTTGAACTCACAGAGATCCGCCTGCCTCTGCCTCCCGAGTGCTGGGATTAAAGGCGTGCACCACCACTGCCCAGCTACTTACTCTTATAACATTATATGCTTTATGAATTGTAACAGCTGTGTTGTACATGGAAATTAGATGTTAAACTGTTCCTTAGAGAGGTTAAAAATGCAGAGGTTAAGTGGGCTAGTCACCATCACATAGAAGTATAGAGTCCTGGCTTGAACTTGACTCTGATGTGTTCTTATTCTCCACAATTAGTTTTTTGTGTTGGTAGTGGAGATTGAACCTAGGGTCTCATGCTTGCTGGATGAGCATTCCACTACTGACTTATAAAATCCACCCACTTTTTTTCACTTTTTGAGACAAGGTTTCACTGAATTGTCAGAGTTGGCCTTGAACTTATTCTATAACTCATATAGGCCTTATGGACTTACTGAGTGAGGGTCTTCTCTTTCAGCTCCCTAAGTAGCTAGAATTGCACGTTCTTATAACCAGCCTTCATAATCAGGGTGTTTGAAATCTGAGCTGCTGTGTGGAATACTTGTTTAAAGTGCTTGCTTCATACTTTACTTGCTACTTATATGTTGAAGTATCACATAGGCCATCCTTCTGGATTTTTTGATAATTCCTTGTACGTACTGAATATACAAATTTTTCAAGATTTTTATGCTAGTGTATTAATTTTTGTTTGTTTGTTTTTTGTTGTTGTTGTTTTTTTTTTTTTTTTCCCCGAGACAGGGTTTCTCTGTGTAACAGTCCTGTCTGTCCTGTTCTGGAACTCACTTTGTAGACCAGACTGGCCTCTAACTCACTGAGATTCACCTGCCTCCCAAGTTCTGGGTTTAAAGGCGTGCGCCACCACCGCCCGACCAGTGCATTAATATTTTAAGAGTGGTCTCTGCTATAATTCCTGGCATGATAAATGAAGTGTGGAAATTAATTATAGTATGTGAAATTATTTAAAAGAGGTGATATATTTATTAATGTGAAAATTGCTAAGTGAATAGTTGAAATAGAAAAATAAGATGGTCCATCTGGAGGGCATAAACATTATTATTATTAAATATTATTAAATATTAAATATTATTAAATAATCATATTATTTAGTTTTATTCTGTTGTTGCAGTGTATCTTATTACCAATTATGTATATCCAGAGTTCTATTTTTATATTTAAAAAAACTTTTCAAGCCGATGGCAGTGGCGCACACCTTTAATCCCAGCACTTGGGAGACAAATCTCCTGAGTTCTACAGAGTGAGTTCCAGGAAAGCTAGGGCTACACTGAGAAACCCTGTCTCTAAAAACAAAACAAAAAAACCGAAAAAAAAAAAAAAAAAACAAAAACCTTTTTAAGAGACAACTTTGTACTTTAGATATTTAAATTGTTCCAGATGTCATATCTTGTTAGCTATTTAAATATATCAGTGTCCTGGAATTACTGTAATAAGTGTTATTGTGAGATAAATTAATATAGTATGAGAAGAAGTGCTTCTGCTTTTTTTGTTTATTCTATAAGATAAAGATGGTTCACAGGATATACACAGTAAGTTATTAAGTTTTGTTTTTTTATTAAGTAGTGTTATTAGAAAATAAGATTGAGATTTCTCTCTCTCTGTCTTTTTTTTTTTTTTTTGAGATAGTCTTGTAAGGATCAAACCCCAGACCTTGGGTACATTAGGCAAGCATTCTACTATAGATGGATATATGTTTAATCCCCCTTTCTCATCCTTTCTCATTTTGGAGATGGGGCTGGGGTGTGTATTACTTGAGACAACATCTCAGTGCATAGCCCAGACTGGCTTCAAATTCAGTCTTTCCCTGGAATGTTGGAATTATAGGTGTGGTCAGCTAACACCAGGGATTTGCTTATCTCTGGCTCCTCAGTGCCCACATTGTAACCTTGAGCTGCATCTTGCTTTTATTTTGGTGGGGAGATGGATTTGAACTCATATCTTGTAAGGTAGGCATTTTGCTGACTGAACTATTTCTCCAGTCCCCAAAGTAATCTTTGAGAGTAAATCCAATGAATCCCTTAGTTACAACTATTAAACATCTCCTTATTTCTTAGCTTTTAGTCATAGTCATGATTTTAAGTGTCATTTCTGGAATTTTCCTCTTGGCAAAAAGACCTAAAAAGGCAACTTTGAAATACAAGTTAAAAATTTGGGCTGTATATATCCTTGAAATTATTATCATGTTTATTAAGTTCTACTGTGTATTAATGTATTTTAAATTTTTTTGTTTGCTCTCTCACTCCCTTCCTTCCTTCCTTTCCCCTTGAGACAGGGTTTCTTTGTGTAGTCCTGGCTGTCCTGGAACTCACTCTGTAGACCAGGCTGGTCCCAAACTTAGGATTGAGCCTGCCTCTTAATGTATTTTAGTTTTATTCATAGTTTAGATAGCCACATAAATAATTTCAGGTTTAAATTTACTAGTAAATTTTCTATTGATCACTTTTTAGGCTTACTCTCTGCTTTTCAACTTTTTGTTTATTTATTTGCATAATTTTTTTTGGGTACACTAGATCTAACCCAGGACTTCTACTCATGCTAGACAAGTGCTGTACCACTGAGCTCCAGTTAAGCCTTGGCTTAACTTAGATGCCTGTTAAGATTGTTGGGATATCACCATTTGGCGCTATGTTGAAATTAAACTGTTAGTTGATGTTTGTTTTCATCTTGACAGCTACCGACACCGTAGGACAGAGCAAGAAGAGGATGAGGAGCTTTTGACAGAGAGCTCCAAAGCAACCAATGTCTGCACTCGGTTCGAAGACTCCCCATCATGTAGGTCGGATTCATTGAATGATGGAGTTCTCAGAGTTCCTCCTTTGAGACAGCCTTTCATGTTTGAATTTGCTTTTCCTGTCATTTATAAAGGGAATTCTTAGTAATCTTGGATAGTTACTAGCTGTGAATAACTTAATTTTTTTATCTGAAATGTTAATACGTCAGCTGGGGTTATAGCTGTAGAGTTACAGCATGTGCAGAGCCTTGATTTGATCCCTAGGAGTAGAACTGAGAGATGATAGTATGTGCTGTATTTCAGAAGAATATGAAAATGCCATTCAGTTAGTTATGGTTCTAAGGTACATGTAAATAGGAGTGATTTTGCCTCATATTTTTCCCAAATAAGAAAACTACTTTGTAAAAGAGGAAAATCAGGGGAAAAATTTATTTGCTGATGTTTTCACATGAATTTATCATTTTTGTGAAATGTGTTAGTGCTTTTCCATAAGAAATCATTTTAGCCAGGTTTTACTTAAACATATCTGGATTTCTGATAGGGTTAGCGGCTTCAGTAATCTTCACTGCAGCCTCACTTTCCTCAGCTCCTAGGTGAGTATTTAGTGTGAACACTAACAGATTTTTGGATGGACTCTTGCTTAGTTAGAATGTTAAGGAGTTCACTCACTCCCACTTTCCCTTTTTCTCCTTGCTTTACGAAACACCCAGTTTCTACTTCTTTTCAAATCAGGTTAGAGGATAGCGATCATGTCTGACAAGCTGGAAAGAAAATTCAGATTATTTCTTTTTCACATTCATTCATTGTAACTAGTGTACCCAGTCCTGATTAGCTTTTCATTCTTAAGCAGTGATTTATCCAGGGAAGTAAAACAAGTAATATGTACTGAAGGACATAAGATCTGTCAGAAAAAGAACTTAAAAATTAGAAAGGGTAGACTTGAAGAAGGAATTCTCTGTCTATATTCTACCATCACTAGGAGGAAAAGAAAATCTTCAGAGAACCACTATCTGATCTTTATGAAGGATGAAAACACTTGGTTAAAAACATTGTGCTAACATTAAAAAGAGAGGTAAAGAGGCAAGAGTTGGTCTGGAGGCCAGTGTGTTTTAACCTTGGATTGAGCGATTTGGATGAGGACTCTGATGCCAACAGTCATAGTTTCTGCAGTTCATTATCAGTTATTTGTATCCAGTTACCCCTGCTTCCAGATTTCATAGGCTACTTTTAATGATTTTAACCTTTCAGAATCCCCATAACACATGTATCTTCTAGAAAAGAGATGTAGATACCTGTAGGCACCAGTTAAACCTCTAATATCAGATAAAAGGGGCCTACCTGGCCTGTCTTGTATCTCTTGTGTTTAAAATGAGCATTGTGTTTTTTTGTGTTCTTAGATGTAAAATGGGGTAAATTGAGAGATTATCAGGTCCGAGGGTTGAATTGGCTCATCTCTCTGTATGAAAATGGCATCAATGGTATCCTTGCGGATGAAATGGTATGTACTTGGTTTTCCTGAAGCATGAAGGCTTTTGTTGGTGGTGTTTTGCTTTTGTAACTTAAGATAGTTGGACATTAAATTTGTAACAATTAAGAGAGAATAGTTTTGTTGATTACAGCTAAATTTTTCTCAAAGTGTTATAAGCAACTTGCCTTAGATGCATAAGTGACATCTTCATATGGGAAGAATTATAATCTCTGTAAGTAGAGTACATCTTAAAATAATAAATTTCAAGAAGGTTTTTGTTGTTTATTTTATTTTATTTTATTTTATTTTATTTTTGTTTTTTGAGACAGGGTTTCTCTTTGTAGCCTTGGCTGTCCTGGATCTTGCTCTGTAGCCCAGGCTGGCCTCGAATTCACAGAGACCCGCCTCCCAAGTGCTGGGATTAAAGGCGTGTGCAGCTTCTTCATTTTTGTAGTAAAGTGATTTGGCTGTTTCTAACTTTTGGTAAATAGCTCACACAGTTCTATTTCATACAAGACTGTGTCTTCTGTTCACTCCTTACTAGTTTTGTAGTGACTATGTTTAGCCTTCTCAGTTGTTTAAGCAATTGTTTGGAGAAAGTATAGGGTCAAAGGAGATATTCACATCTGCCTCTGCTAGGTTACTTTGGGAATATCACATTTTCTGAGCCTTGTACAAGTGATGTTGATACTTTCCGTACAGACTTATGACATAACTCTGTAAACTTTCATACACATTAAGCTCTTGTCATGCTGCCCAAATGTAGCATTTCTTTTAAATGTTTCTGTACATGTTGGGGGGGGGGGTAAAAGTATGGAAAACTTTAATTGTTTAATTATTAATTGATGTGATTAATTGATTTAATGTTTAATTATGATGAACTTTTTCAGGGTTTGGGAAAGACACTTCAAACAATTTCTCTCCTTGGGTACATGAAACACTATAGAAATATTCCTGGTCCTCACATGGTTTTGGTTCCCAAGTCTACATTGCACAACTGGATGAGTGAATTCAAGAGATGGGTTCCAACACTCAGATCTGTTTGCTTGATAGGAGATAAAGAGCAAAGAGTAAGTTTTTATACCACTAAGATGAAATAGCTGGAGAAGGGATAAAAAAGAAAGGGTCTTCACAAGTTATTAGTGATTTATAACTGTAATACTGCTTTTGTGGTTAAGAATTTTATGAGAAGGCTTTAAAGACTATAGAAAGCTGTAAGAATTTCTTAATTTATTTTCAGTGTGTTTCTCCCCTTGGATGTGATTTTATAATGTCAAGGATTGTTTATTTGGAAGTATTAGTTTGGTTTTTTTTTTTAAAGGTTTTGAATGTGTTAAGATCATTAGAAATTTGAGGGGCCAGATTTCTGGATTAGGGTACAGTGGTAGTAGTCATAGAATAGTAATTGTTAAATTTGAGTGGAGTCAATTCTAGTAATTTGGTGAGATGTTATGATACAAATACGAATTAAAATACTGATTTCTTCGCCATATCTTTTGGGGACAAAGTTGTGGACATAATGACACTATTAAGAATGAAGAACTTCGCTGGGCGGTGGTGGCAGTGCAGGCCTTTTCCAGCACTCAGGAGGCAGAGGCAGGTGGATCTCTGAGTTTGAGGCTAGCCTGGTCTACAGAGTGAGTTCCAGGACAGCCAGGGTTACCCAGAGAAACCCTGCCTCAAAAAACCAAACAAAGAAACCCAACAAAACACAGAGAGAGAGGGAGAGGGAGAGGGAGAGGGAGAGGGGGAGAGAGAGAGAGAGAGAGAGAGAGAGAGAGCGAGAGCGAGAACGAGAACTTAGATTTAGAGGTTGGAGATAATTCACTGACTAAATGATTGGAGTAAATGATTTTGTGCTAATTAGTATAGATTAAGTAATTTTTTAAGATTATATTTATGAGTGCTTTGCCTGGATGTATGTCTCTGCACCAGGTGCATGTTTCTGAGGCCAGAAAAGGGAGTCACACCCCTGGAACTGGAGTTACAGATGGGTGTGAGCCACCATGGGTGTGTGCTGGGATATGAGCCTGGGTTCTCCCTAAGAACAGCAGTTCTCTTAACCACTGAGCCTTCTCTCCATCAGCAGTCCAGATTTCTTTCCCTCCTGAGTAAATAATGTGGGTTATTTTAAGTTACTAGGTTGCTTTTTGTTTGGGGGACTCAGTTACTCCTCTGGTTTTTACTTTCATATCCTTACCTATAAAATGAGAATAGTAACAATGTGTTAATACATCTACAGATCAAACTGATGACACTGTTTACTAACAACTGTCAGTCATCTTTATGTTACAAACCCTGTTTCCTATGAATTTCAAGACCTAGTGGAATTGTGGAAAGACATTTTAAAGAGATAGGCTTCTGAATTTTGTGATTCACTAAGTTAAAACTGACATGATGACTAATGAAGTAACTTTAGTGGTAGGATAGCTAGCATTAAGTGCTTATTTAATAATAGCTATTCTGTTTAGTAGTCTCACCCCTTTTCCTGTATTAGATTACTTATTGGTGAATTTAATGTATGATTGTATTGAGTGATGTAATTTTTTTCTGTTGCTTTACAGGCTGCATTTGTCAGGGATGTTTTATTACCAGGAGAGTGGGATGTGTGTGTCACATCTTATGAAATGCTTATTAAAGAGAAGTCTGTGTTCAAAAAATTTAACTGGAGGTACTTAGTTATAGATGAAGCCCACAGGATAAAAAATGAAAAGTCTAAGGTAATTAGATACTTGATAGGAACGTTTTTGTGTCTGAGGGTTTGATACTTATTCAGAATGTTCTAATAATGCGCTTTGATTGTTTCAGTTGTCAGAAATAGTGAGGGAATTCAAGACTACAAATCGACTGTTGCTAACTGGGACGCCTCTTCAGAACAACTTGCACGAGCTCTGGTCACTTCTAAATTTTTTGTTACCAGATGTGTTTAATTCAGCTGATGTAAGCATCTCTTTGTGGTTAATAATATTTTTGTTAATGCTTTACATTTTAATAATAGCACTGTTTGAGATGGTCATTAATTTTTTTATACTTACATAGCTAGCCTGTTACTAACCAATGAAGTTGATCGTGTATCCTGAGAATTCGCTTTTGAGCCTTGGCTTTAATCTCATTTCCCATCAGTTTCTATAACTGGAATGGCATACTCTTATTCCTGTTTGGCAATCAGGGCTGTTTAATTTTGCCTGAAGAGTTTCTAGGTTAATAGCTTGTTTTAAAGCATTCCCAAGTATCTGTGTATAACTCACACATTGTATTTTAACATTCAGAGATGGCCTTCAGATGTGGAGGGATTTGTTTAACCCTCTCATAGTTTTTCTTCCTGTTGCTGTGATAAAACACTCTGGCCCAAGCAACTAAGGGGGAAAGGGTTTATTGTGGCCCACAGTTGAAGGGTACATGCTGTCAAGGTGAAGGTGCTGACCATAGCTCATCATACATCATTCACATTCAGAAGGCAGACAGTGTGATAAATGTATCTTAGTGCTCTGCTCCTTTTCTCCATTCTAAACAGTCCCAAGATCCTCAACCCAGCAATGGTCACACAGTTAAGATAGGTCTTCCTACACCACTGAATGTAGTCAAGATAATCCCCCGTCATGATGGGAGGCCCATTTCTGGGCTAATTCTAGACTGTCAAGTTGACAGTGAATAGTAAGCATCACTCATGTCTTTCATTATATGGTTTAATAGCCTTGTCTTTACCCTATAAATTATTTACATAATAGAATGATGGTATTAATGGTTAACTGTTCATTATACTAGGGAAAATAATTTATGTATCAATAGTCCGTGCTATTAGTAATTGCAGCCACCAAACCAGAGTTCGGTTTTGAACAATTGTTTTGTCTGGAATGAGTAAGGAGAGCTTTGTACACATCCGTGTTAGTACATTTATATAAATAAGTTGTATAAAGGTATTAGTTTTGGTTTGTTGTGTTAAGAGTTATTTTAAAAAGAACAGAAATTTGTGTGGAAAAAGTACATTCAGATTTGAAAGTTTTAATTCTAAATATTTTAATGTTTTAGAGATAATTTCAAGGTAATTTTGTTTTTCTTGCTAGGCTAACACTTATTTCTGTTGAAGCCCTCAGTTATAACAGTGATTATAAGATGTTTTCTTAACATAGCAAATTTATAATATTTTCAAGATACTTGATAAGGAAATTGTCTTTATTTAGATCTTACCTAAATAGTAATGAAATGATTTTTATCTCAGTTTTACTTAGATTAATTAATAAGATGGACATTTCTCTGGGGATCTTGAGTTATGTATTCTAATTATTTCCTAGCTTTCAGACTCTTCATTGTGAGTCTGTGTTTGTGGAAAAAATGCTTAGGGAATAATATGATTCAACTACTTGTCCTGGAGCTAGTAGTAAACATGATACTTGGAAAACAAGGGCTTGAACTAAATTTTTTTTTGTGGCTCACAACTCATGTGCTATACTAATTCTAGAAATCATTTTTATATCTGGTGCTCTAGGGCATTTATGGTTAATATTATTTTTGACCTTAAGATATTTTTTGTTTGTTGATCTAGGACTTTGATTCCTGGTTTGATACAAATAATTGCCTTGGGGATCAAAAGCTAGTTGAGAGGCTTCATATGGTAAGTATGATTAGAACATATTTTTAATGGGAAGATATTTAAATTAATTATTTTACTTACTGTTAACAGAAGTACGATACAGAATTATATTTGTTTGAATTTAAAATCTGTTTGAAATGACATTAGGGAGATGATGTGTGATGGTTTTAGTGTTAGAACCTCGGATGTACTTTAATGAAGAAGAAAGTAGCCTTTTAGTCCACAGGTAAAAGTTGGTAGGGTAGATGAGGACACTCTTGGCTATCAGGATCAAGTAAGACATTGTGTCCATGCCCTAGAAGTCTCTTCATGATCTAACATTAGGGCTTTCAACATGGGTTGACATTTTGGTGTAGATCGTATATAGGGAATAGGAGGAGGATAGAAGGTTGTACTGTGTACTGTATATTATTAGTCTGTTTAACAACATCCTTACACTTTCTCCTTGATGCCATGTGTGACAGTAAACATGCTTATAAACATGGTAGAAGTTATCTGGGAGATGAACTCATGCCCTGCTCGCCTCTCACTACATCCCAATCTTTTCAGAATATGCCAGCTTTAATTTTACTTTTACCTAAATTTTCTGAAAACGTCTGACTAATTCCACTTACTCTTTTTGTTCATTGTTTTTACTCTATCTAGAATCTCTGATTTCTTTTTACATATCCTAAGACTGACTTACATCTATTACCTTCTTTATTGACCGTCTAGGCTGAGGCAGGCCTAGGTACTTTGTGTATTCATTCCATCTTTAGTCATTTGATCATTTGACATTGTAAGACTTGTACAGGGGACTGAAGTGTTGTCCTTGATGGATCCTAAGCACAAAGGCAGGAAACATGCTTACATACTTTGCACAGTGCCTGGCTTCAGTGGATATTTTTCTTTTGTCTTCTCTTTCTCCTGTTCTCCTTCCCTTCCCTCTTCTGCCTTTCTCTCTTAAGTTTTGTCGAGACATGATCTTGCTGTGCAGCTGTGGCTGGCTTTAAAACAGGTAATCCTCTGGGCTGGAGAGATGGCTCAGAGGTTAAGAGCACCGACTGTTCTTCCAGAGGTCCTGAGTTCAATTCCCAGCAACCACATGGTGACTCACAACCATCTGTAATGAGATCTGGCACCCTCTTCTGTATACATAATAAATAAATAAACCTTAAAAAATATTTAAAAAAAAAAAAAAACAGGTAATCCTCATGCCACAGCCTCCCAAGTGTTGGATTACAGGTATGAGCCCTTATGCTAGGTCTACTTTGACTTTTTTTTTTTTTTTTTAAAGATGTATTTATTTATTATGTATATAGCATGTATGACTGCAGGCCAGAAGAGGGCACCAGATCTCATTACAGATGGTTGTGAGCCACCATGTGGTTGCTGGGAATTGAACTCAGGACCTCTGGAAGAACAGTCAGTGCTCTTAACCTCTGAGCCATCTCTCCAGCCCTGACCTTTTTTTCTATATACATTAATTATACTTTTAAATTCTTGTGCATTGAGATTTTTTTGTTAAGTATATTTGAGAATAGTGATAGTGTCCTAGGAACTTTTAATTCAGATAGCAGTCAAGCATTTAAATACTGTTTAGATTTTTTTTATTCAAAGGATTAAAAGTTTTGAAAGATTAGAGTGTTGATAATATCTGAGTGATGAAAAATGAGGCAGAGTAATTTGATTTTTTTCTACCTTTTCCTCCCATATCCTTCATTTCATGGCTTCCCTTTAAGTAAATATCTAGGTACATGTAGGTAAAGCAAACTAAAGTACCCAGGCAACAGAGTCAAGTAGTTTTGGTATCTTTGTTAATTTTTCTCAGAATAGTCTGAAGTGCTGTATTAACTCAAGGGAGAAGAGAAAGGATTTCT
Organism: Peromyscus aztecus; assembly: GCA_902168405.1. Taxonomy (NCBI): domain Eukaryota; kingdom Metazoa; phylum Chordata; class Mammalia; order Rodentia; family Cricetidae; genus Peromyscus; species Peromyscus aztecus. Next base: position 14,863 of record CABHPQ010166318.1, read on the forward strand.
CTACTTGTCCTGCCCTTGCATTCTGAAATCCCCTTTATAGTGTCTGCGACACTATGATGAAAGGGGCGTTTAGGAGTCAGCCTGGGAGGCTGATGACGTGGCTCATATTACAGAAAGGTGCTTGTTTTGGAGGTTTTGTGAGTGCTGAGTTAAATCTCTGGCACCCACACCAAGGTGGAAGGAGAGAACTGGTTTGACATGTTGTCTTGACCTCCACATGTGTGCTATAGCATGTACACCATAGACATATACACATGCACAATAATAATAATACATTTTCTAAAACTCAGCCTGGATATTCTGAGGAATGATTTATCAGCTATATAACCCTACAAAACCAGTCCCTTACTTTCTACAAACTTCTATCTTAATAGCTTGCATTTTAATAATTTCAGAGTTCATGGTTGGTGTGGTGATTTTTTTTTTTTTTCCCCAAACTTTCCGTGGGTTTATCCAGCTGCATTTAGCTGGACAATTTTAGGAGACAGCCAAGTAGGACTGGAGGTCTTCTTGTCTTGGCAATAGCTGGTGCTTGATTAGGCCTAGACTAGCTTTATTGTCTGCTGTAATCTGGTAAGAGTTGCTGATGGTTTTTCTTACCTATTTTAAATTTGTTTTGTGATAAGTCAGTATTTTTATAAGCCAGTAAAACTAGTACAAAGAAGCTATAAAAACAATTTTTAGTTTTATTGTTATATTAAGCAGTACATTTTATAAAAAATGAAAGAACTACTTTGTGAAACCTAGATACCAATTATAAACATTGAATAAAAAAAGTTGCAAGTGGTAGGTAGATAATTTGTTGTATAAAATTAAAAAGTAAATATTGTTTAAAAAGTAAGAATATTGCTTACTCTTAGGAAAGGATTGGGAAGGACTCAAGGATTTGTTAACTTGCTAGAGACTGAACTGAACTGGGTATTTTGTACTTGCCACATGGACTGCTTCTATAATGGGTAATTATTTAAAAGCTAGCCATACAGCACCTAATCATTGTTGGACAGTATATGTGCAAGTAACTTTTAAACTAGCATAAATTAGCAATGTGGAAAGTAGTTTTAAAACCTACCATTGTTTCCTCGTATTTAATGAGAATATAGCAAGTATTATATAAATACTTACATATAGGATAAATAATGAAATTGTCACCTTTCAAAAATGCAGTAGTAATAAATTATGTATTTGGGACAGGGAAATCTTAAAAATTACTTGGTATTCAAGCAAATTTCTTTTCCATGTATTTGGTACATAATTTTAAGATTCTGAAATAATACCAATATTGCAGATAAGGTTATCTTTTTCTTTATGCCCTTTCTAAGGTTTTGCGTCCATTCCTCCTTCGTCGAATAAAAGCTGATGTTGAAAAGAGTTTGCCTCCAAAGAAAGAAGTAAAAATCTATGTGGGTCTTAGCAAAATGCAGAGGGAGTGGTATGTATTCTGAGATGCTTGACAGTACTATTTTTCCTAGATATTCATTTTACAGTCTTTAGCTTAGCCTGTTAATGCAATGCCCAAAAAAGGTGGCAGGAGGCAAATCAACACACCAGCCTGGCTTGCAACATGGTTTCTGCTGCCCAGGATTATTCTGTTGGTGGGTACTCCTTCTCTCTGTTTTATTTCAGACAAGTGATAGAAACTAGAAGTTTAATTTAGTTATCCTAACATTGAGAGGCTTGGTTCTATTTCACCCGAAATTCACTTAAAAACTGAATCATGGGCCGGGCGGTGGTGGCGCACGCCTTTAATCCCAGCACTCGGGAGGCAGAGGCAGGCGGATCTCTGTGAGTTTGAGGCCAGCCTGGTCTCCAAAGCGAGTTCCAGGAAAGGCGCAAAGCTACACATAGAAACCCTGTCTCGAAAAACCAAAAAAAAAAAAAGAAAAGAAAAGAAAAAAAAAACTGAATCATGGGACTGGAGAGATGGTTCAGTGGTTACGAGCACTGGCTACTCTTCCAGAGGACCAAGTTCATTTCTCAGCACTCACATGATGGCTCACAGCTGTCTGTAACTCCAGTTCCAGGGGATCTGATACCTTCATCCAGACTTGTGAAGGCAAAACACCAATGCACATAAAATAAAAATAAATGAGCAACTGAGTCATAATTTCTATACTTAAAAAGTATAGCATTTTTCTGTTTGGTCATGAGAGCTAATAAACAGAACAAAGGAAGATCCATGATACAAACAAAACAAAAAATGGCTCAGGATATAGTTCAGTTGTTAGAGTGTTTATCTAACATGCACAAAATCCCAGGTTCAATCCTTATCACCACATAAACTAGGCGTGATGTATTCATCGCACTGGAAAGGCAGAGGTATGGTATCAGGAGTACAAAATCATCTGTGGCTATGTCTGTTTGAGACTAGTTTGGGATAACCTTTCAAATATGCACACACACAAATATACATTTATGTACACTTATGGATATGTAAAACTTTATTTACTGTTTGTTTTACACGCACACATATTACATGAAAATGTATCATTATTTTTATTCAACTGGACTATTTTGAACATTTAAAATAATGTCCTTAAGGTCCAAGGGCATAAATGTGAACATATACTATAGGCAATAAAAACAGAAACAAGAGGTTACAGATGATAAGTAACCGTACCTTATGAATTGATGCTGTACACCAGCTACATAGTATATAGCATAATGATCCACCATTTAATGATGGGATGTATTCTGAGAAATACATTGTCTTTAGTTTCGTTGTTGTACAAACAAGAGAGACTTTTTATAAAATCTGTGTTGTACCTGTTTATTCCTAGATTGTTGGAAGCAATTTTCAGACAATGATTTTTCAAATTATTCTTAAGTGTTTTGTGATTGGTTTGGGTAAGGGGATCAAGTATGCAAAGTGTCAGGAATTAAATGATTTTTCTTTTTAATAGGTATACTCGGATATTAATGAAGGATATAGACATATTAAACTCAGCAGGGAAGATGGACAAAATGAGGTTATTGAACATTCTAATGCAGTTGAGGAAATGCTGCAATCATCCCTATCTGTTCGATGGAGCTGAACCTGGTCCACCTTACACAACAGATATGCATCTAGTTACCAACAGTGGCAAAATGGTGGTATTAGACAAGCTGCTCCCTAAATTAAAAGAGCAAGGTATCTGTGTTACTGGCATTAAATTGAAAAGTAATGAAAACTTTATAAATTGTAATAGTAAGAGGGCAAAAGCACAACACTTTAAAATGTCATTGTAATAGTAAGAGGGCAAAAGCACAACACTTTAAAATGTCTGTTCTGACAGTTTTTAAAATTGAAGTATTGGACGCCAAATCCCCTTTCCCTAATTTTCATCCTTAACTCTCACAGAAGTTGGTAAATACTCAAGAGTAGTAACCATTCAGTTTATGTAGCTTTCTTAGATATTTAATCTTTTTATCATAAGATACCAGGAATGCCTTTCCTGCATACACATTTCCCAGATCTTTTGTTTAGAAAGTGATGTTGCATACTTTTCTGGAGGTAGAGTCTTGTTGTGTCCAGACTCTTTCCTCTCGCCCCATGTTGGGCACCAAATCTCGGGGTGCTCTGTGTAGCTCAGGTTGGTTCAAGAAAGAAGACACTCCCACTCCAAGATGAAATTCTAAGGCCTATGTGCCAGCAGAAAGGTCCAGCCTCTGTACTGAACCCCGAACAGCCATACAAAGGCATAGTTATTGGAAGTTACACAAAATATTTCCTCATACCAAGATCCCTAATCTAATTTACATGTCTTACTAAAGAAGAGCATCCTGTGTCCCCATGACTCTAGTCCATTATGTATCGTTTGCAATACACAATAATACAAGAGCCTCAGGTGTGCCTGAGATGTCTTGTGTCCAAAGTCATGGAATGGCTACAATGCCCCTTCAGCGAATCAATTCTACAGATCACGGGACACAATCATTGTTTTCCACAAGAATTCTTCAAGGTGTTTTCCACAAGAATTCTTCAAGGCCAAAGTACTTTTAAAGATGGTTTATTCCTTGTAATGTCTACTCTGGATCCAATGACTGCTAAATTCCTATAACATTTTTATTGTGTTTTTTATAGAGCTTAAAATATTTAAATATCATTTACAAGGACTCAAAGCATTCCTATTTACAGTATTCTGAATTTTTTTAATATGAGAGTGGCTGTCTGCATTATATATATTATATATAAATGCATAAAATATATATATATAGTTCTCCTAGATGAATTGAAGCATCTCATTCACTATAGCATTTTGTATATTATAGCTTTTAAAGATAAATATCAGCCCTAAATGAAATAGATTTCTGTAATAGCAAGAGTACAGTGAGCTTTCAGATTTCTCTAATTGTGTTTACAGGTAAGGTTTTTGAAGGAAAGATAGTTGTACAAATAGATGGACCTTGATAATGATGGCCAAAAACACCATTGTGGATTTTGGCTTACTTTTATTTTATTTTACTTTTTTGTAATTGTTTATGGAAATAGCTGAATAGTTAAAGTTTGATTTGGTAGGTAGAAGTGGAAGGAACTTGTGGGGCTATTACATTTTGGTGAGAGTGACATTGAACTCTAAGGAAATAGAGACCAGAAACGTCCAAGAGCATATGCATCAGGTTGTCAGCCTCAGTTTTGAGTTAGGCTCCTACCATAATCAGGTATTCTCAAAACAACTCCTTTGTCATAGGTTTTGCTGATGGTGTTCCATAGCTTGTGAGGAATCTAGTAGAATAATTTGAGTCATGGCAGATAAGTGAAGGACTTGTGTTATGAATATGAGGTACACATTTATGGTCTATTGAGTTAAAGTGTGTCTTCATAGTTAGAATGGTACTAGGGATTTAGAGGGTTTGGGGGAGCTTAAGGGATCATGTTTAAAGAAAGATCATGTAGTGGTGGAAGACTTCTTTTAAATTTATATGAGAGAACAGACTAATGATTCTGTCTCCTAAACCAGACAGCTTACCTTGTGTGCTATACATGTCACTCTTTTTGTGCCATGATGGAAGACAGGTGGAGAATGACTGACCTGGGTGTTTACTAATGACATTTTTATCCTTTTAACTAAATAAGTAATTTGTAATTGATTGGTAATTTGTTAGTCTTACTTTCATTAGCCTTAAATTTTTAAATAAAAAGTTCTATTAGAAGTCTCTTAGCAAAGGGCTGTTTATGTCTGTCAGGTTCAAGAGTACTCATCTTCAGTCAGATGACAAGGGTGTTAGACATTTTGGAAGATTATTGCATGTGGAGAAATTACGAGTACTGCAGATTGGATGGGCAGACACCCCATGATGAGAGACAGGTAAGTAAAGAAGGCTGGGGAGATAAAAAATCAGATAAAATGCCGGGCGGTGGTGGCGCACGCCTTTAATCCCAGCACTCGGGGAGGCAGAGCCAGGTGGATCTCTGTGAGTTCGAGGCCAGCCTGGTCTCCAAAGTGAGTTCCAGGAAAGGCGCAAAGCTACACAGAGAAACCCTGTCTCGAAAAACCAAAAAAAAAAATAAATAAATAAAAAAAAAAATCAGATAAAATGATTCACTTTATTTTTTATGTTCTGTTAGCGTGTACCAAGTTAATATATGTTTGCATTGTATTGTATTAGAATATTTGATTTTTTAAAATACCTTTTTCTTTTATAATTTGTGGATATGGATATTTTGCCTGCATGTCTGTCTGCACCTTGTGTGTTCCTGGTGCCCAAGGTGGCCAGAAGTGGAGCCCTGGGACTGGAGTTACAGATGGTTGTGAGCTGTCATATGGGTGTTAGGAATCAAACAAGGGTCCTCTGGAAGAGCAGCCAGTGCTCTTAACTACTGAGCCATTGTTTCAGTCAGGGATTTATATGCAGTGGTATTTGCTCTGCCCATGATGACCTTGGGCTATATGGCCCGAAGGAGGCCGTGCTTCCTGCAGTTGTATGTGACCTCTTATAAGGGAAGGGAAAAGGGTCACGTGTCCCTTCTTCCTGGACCCTTCTCCCTTGCTCCTGCCTGAGAGGTGGATTTGCTTCTGGTCAGATCATAGGGATGACAAGCCCAGCTAGCTCAGTCAGTAGAGCATGAGACTCTTAATCTCAGGGTCATGGATTCGTGGCCCATGTTGGGCGCCACTTTTTAAGATCAATCCACATGAGTCTATTAAATGGTTAACAGAATTTATTAAGATATAAATTGAGGAAATACACTCATGAATATAGAAAGGAGTAGAGAGCTGAAGTCGTCCTCTAATCTGACTGGGAGCAAATCCACCTCACAGGCAGGAGCAGGGAGAAGGGGCATGTGACCCTTCTCCCTTCCCTTATAAGAGGTCACAAAAAATGGCAGGAAGCACTGCCTCCTTCGGGCCCTATAGCCCCAGGTCATGGGCAGAGCAAATATCACTACATTTATGTATGCCAGGCTGGTTTGGAATTCACTGTGTAAAAGAGTATGATCTTGAGCTTTTGATCTTTCTGCCTCTTCATGAGTGCTGAGGTTATAGATATGTACTGCCATGCCCTAGATAAAATAATGATGTGCACTTGTTCCCAGCTGCTTGGAAAACTGCAGTAGGAGCATGTGGTGGAGTGTGCCTTTAATTTCAGCACCCAGGAGGTAGAGGCGGGTCTGCATAGTGAGATTACAAAAAAGAATATCCCATCCCATAGCAAACATAACAAAAATTTCTAACACTTGTTATTTTATTCCCATAGGACTCCATCAATGCATACAATGAGCCAAATAGCACGAAGTTTGTTTTTATGCTAAGCACACGTGCTGGTGGTCTGGGCATCAATCTTGCAACTGCTGATGTAGTAATTTTATATGATTCAGATTGGAATCCCCAAGTAGATCTTCAGGCTATGGTAAGAGATAACAAATAAATACTTGTGTGATTAGTAGATGTCTTAGGTAGAGTCCATTTATTCTAGAAGCCTCCCTGATTAACCTAGTAGAATTTTATTTTTTCTTTTTAAAATTCAGTTATTTAGAAAGTGTGTGAACACATCTCTGCCTGGTGCATATGTGGAGGTCAGAGGACAGCTCAGGGAGTCTGTTCTGTTTTCACCATCTGGTTTCCAGGGATTGACTCAGTTCATCAACTATCTCCTCAGCTACAGCATTCTTTATTTTTATAAATATATAGTATTTTAAACTAGTCTTAGATATAGTATCATACATGTATATAGGTTTTTTGATCATATACATCTCTTGTTCCCCTGCCTCCTCCTCTCCTCTTGGACTCATTCTAATATATCCTCCCTTCTCAACTTCATGGTTTTTTGGGGTTTTTTTTGGTTTTTTTCAATAGCCCAGTGAGCCCAGTTAGTGCACCTGTTTATGGGGCCATGTACTGGAGCAAGGGCAACTTAGCAGTGGCTGCGCCCAGAGAAAAAAGATTCTCCCTTCCCCCAGTAGCAGTACTTGCCAGTAGCTCCTTGGGTAGGGATGGGGGTCTCAACAGCTGGAATTCTGGCAGGTAACCACAATTGCTATAGGTCAGTGCCTGCAATGGACACGTTATGTACAAGAGACAGCATTTCAGTGTTCCTCTCCATTCTCCCACCTTTACCTCCCACCTCCTTTTGATGTTCTTGGAGAGCCTTTGACTGGGGTGGGAGGTTGATAAAGATGCCGTCCCATTTAGAGCTGAGCAGCCACTGTCACGTCGGAATTTTCTCTCTTTGGCCTAATAGCTCAGTCCAGGTATTTTGAATATTCTGGTGAATGAGAGGATCAGTAAGTAAGTATAGTTGTGCTTTAGGAGAAAAGGGAAGTCAGTTTGGTGAGTAGCTAGCTTATCTGCCACTTGGGACACCTAAAATTTATGCCCAGTTTTGGAGTGTCTGACCAAATGAGGAAGTTGATTATAAGGCCAAGAACATTCATGACCCACAGACTAATGTGAAATATACAGGTTCTGACTTGATTTGACGTAGAGTTGGTGTTTGTAAGTGCAACTTTGAGATACCTGCGTTGGTCACTTGTGTTGTACTCTTTGTAAGGGTGGTTTAAGGGAAATTGATAAATTATTAGAAATATGATGTTTTGTTGGAGGTATGCAGTTTGTGAGTTTACCAGAAATTAACATGCAAATTAATTGGATTGAAGGTATTTAACTAGTTGAGTAGTATTTAAATATTTTTAAATCATTTGTGAAGAACATTTTTTATTTTCCTAATAAGTGACATATAAGATTTCATTAATTTTACCAGGCGGTGGTGGCACATGCCTTTAATCCCAACACCCTGGAGGCAGAGGCAGATGGATCTTAGGCCAGCCTGGTCTACAGAGTGAATTCCAGGACAGCCAGGTCTACATAGAGAAACCCTGACTCAAAATAGAAAAACAAACAAAAACAGATTTCATTAACTTTGTGAAGGAAAAGATTTTGACATTAAATTTAAGTAAAAGGAATAATTATCAAACTGAAGTATTAGTTACAATTTTGCTTGTTAGCTAGTGTTATATTTGTGTTACTCATATGGTTAGCCTTGTCTATTAAACAGCTGTGGTTTCCAGTCTTAGGAAGCTTGCCTTGTATTTAATTTGATCAAATCTGAGAATTTAAGAAATATTTATGTAGTATGAATTTGTTATTTTATACGTGTTATATTTTATACTTAGTATTTTAATTTTGCTTCTCATTGTACATGTTTATATATTATTTCACTTTTTAACTGTATTCAAAGTGACAATAATTCAATTTTCCTAGGACCGAGCACATAGAATTGGACAAACGAAGACTGTCCGAGTGTTTCGCTTTATAACTGATAACACTGTAGAAGAAAGAATAGTAGAACGTGCCGAGATGAAACTCAGACTGGATTCGATAGTCATTCAACAAGGTGAGGCCTAGAATTTTTAGATAATTCCTTAAGTTGGGTTGACAGCGACATGTTTCTGTCTGATGCTTTTCTGAGATGAGATGTTAAGCACCTGGAATCCAACTAACAGCCAAGAAAGATGGTTTATATTCCAGATATTTTAAACTTTAATTTTGTTATTAAGAAAGTAGGTTTTGAGTTTGGGTAAGTTGATTTTAGTATTTACTAGCTAGCAGTTCCCTTTTGCCTGAACCTTATGTTTCAGTAAGTGGAAATAAAAAAGTAATGTTTAAAAAAAATTTTTTTTTTGGAGACAGGGTTTCTCTGTGTAGCTTTGCGCCTTTCCTGGAACTCACTTTGGAGACTAGGCTGGCCTCGAACTCACAGAGATACCCCTGCCTCTGCCTCCTTTGAGTGCTGGGATTAAAGGCGTGCGCCACCACCGCCCAGCTTAAAATTTTTTAAAGAGTTAAATGGGGTAGTATAGGAAATGTGTGACATTCAGCACAGCGTACATTACATAGAGCTGTGGTGATGATTTACAAGCACTGGGGGATACTGAAGAAATGAAAGATAAAAAGTGTTTTACTTTTTTCTTATCTGAAAATATGCCAGGCACTGTTGTTACTGCTGAGACTAAAGCAACAAGTTGACCAAGTATGCTTATTTTTAAGGAACTTAACAGTTTAGTAGAGAGAGACTCTTGACTAGACACAGGACTAGAGAGGGTGGGACTTTATTTGGCTCGTTTGAAGGAAACTTCAAGTTCTTGTATCATATCAACCTTTAGGAATAAATACTTTGCCTGTATTTGTGAAAACACTAATTAAGATTGGCTAAATTCCTACCAGTTGAAGATCTTCATTTAATTTATTAATGTTGAATTCTTTTCTGTGATCAGACTAAATTTTCAAAAGCTTTGGGTTCCTCATATCTAGACATTTTGTTTTGTGGTTTTTTTTTTTTTTTTTTTTTGAGGTGGGGTGGGGAGACAGGGTCTCACTGGGTAGTCCTGGCTAGCCTAGAATTTGATAAATAGACTAGTCTGGCCTTGACTCATAGTGGATTTCCTACCTCTGCTTTCCCAGGATTGGGGTTAAAGTCACCTGTTCTTATATAAAATCAAAACACAAGCAAGATTTGTGTATTTCAGTTTTCTAAGAAAAAGCTGATTGGGAAAAATGAGCAATAGCATATTTCCAATATGATACTTCTCATGTTTATAATGTTTACAAATGTTAAAATTTGTGAGATTCCTTCTTAACTTTGATTTTCTTTCTTTTTGTTTGTTTGTCTCACTATGTAGCTCTGGCTGTCCTGGAACTCACTATGTAAATCAGGCTGGCCTCAAACTCAGAGATAATGCATACCTCTGCCTCCCAAGTGCTGGGATTAAATGCATGTACCAATAGGCCCAGCAACTTGATTTTCAAATATCTCAAATACTATATTCTTCAAAAAGCATTTTATTGAGCCAATACATAGTAGGTAACATTATATAATATTTAAGCTTTAGAAATATTTAAAAACTTACCCAGCTGAAAAATGTGACATTAAATTTAATGTACTAGTGAGTTTGATCACTTGTAAATTAACTGTAAACAGGAATGAGGTAAAGCTATAAGGTTGTTGCCTCTGACATTTAAAAATTAAAATTTATAGTAAAAGCTTAAAATTAATATCATACAGCACATCTTATTTTTCAGGGAGGCTTGTAGATCAGAACCTGAACAAAATTGGGAAAGATGAAATGCTTCAAATGATTCGACATGGGGCCACACATGTGTTTGCATCAAAAGAAAGTGAAATCACTGATGAGGATATTGATGGTATTTTGGAAAGAGGTGCAAAGAAGGTAAGATGCATGCACAGTAAATGATGTTTTTGTAACAAATTGTTTATGAATAAACTGATGACATGATATGGTATCTGTGGTATGGTTAAGGGGAAGTTTTTTTTTTTTTTTTTTAATCGAAGCAAAGAGTCCAGAGCAGAGAAAGAAGTAGACTGAACATGGCAGCAGAGGAGACATGGCAGGGCTGGGGAAGTAGCAGAGAGTAGAGAGCATAGTGAGACTAGCAGGAACTGAAGGGGAGGATAGCCAGGCTATAAGAAGGATAAGTAGCTGGCTGAGGGAGTAGCCCAAGAGCTGAGGGAGTTTACATAGGGGAGGAAAGGAGAAAGGCTAGGGTGCTAGCATGGTAGCATGGATTTGAAATGTCTAAGTATTTGTGATACAGGGAGCCTGGAGGCCAGCATGTGCTTTGATATGCTGATAGGTGCCACGGGGAGGAGGCTGCCAGAGGTAAGGGAAAGGACTCCCTTTGGTAGCTGGAACTGGCTTGACAAGTTCCTGAGAAATGCTGGCTTTAATCTAGCTGCCAGAAATCTTCCTATAGTCCAGGTTGAGCTCATTTCTGGATTTTTGGATGTCTTTTGGAGTTTGGGATATTTGAATTTGCTTTGAACCTAACAGTTTAGACCAAAACTACTTAAGAAAATACTTCCTCTGTGAATTACCATCTTTTTTTCTATAAAAAGCTTTTGTATAACTGTAAAGTCTAATCTTTTTATTTTTAATTTATTTTATGTGTATGGGTGTATATACACATACATCATGAGTGTGCTTGTTGCCTAAGGAGGCCAGGAAAGGGCACTGGATCCCCTGGAACTGGAGTTAAATAGAGCTGTGGGCTGTCTTGTGAATTGGACCAGGTTGTCGGGAAGAGCAACAAGTGCTCTCACTGCTAAGCCGTTTTTCTAGCCCCAGAAGTCGAATCCATTTTGACTACAGGTCTTAATATTATTTTGCTTTCAATATAATGAGTGTTTTTTCTGTGTAGACTGCAGAGATGAATGAAAAGCTCTCCAAGATGGGTGAAAGCTCACTTAGAAACTTTACAATGGATACAGAGTCCAGTGTTTATAACTTTGAAGGGGAAGACTACAGAGAAAAACAGAAGGTATTTATTTTAGAATGGAGTTTTACTGAAAACTTGGAGTCTTGTGTTAGTTGTGAGACTTCATAAGTATTATTTCAAACAGCAACCAGTTTTGTTTATTCACAGTTTAGGTTTTTCATTGTTTAAGTAGTGTTTTAGCTTGTAAGATCTGATTTGTTTGCTTGCTTATTTATTTATTTGGAGTCTTACCACAGCCCTGAGTGGCCACCCTTGCTTTATATTTGAGAGTGGCCTTGAACTCTCCTAATCTCCTGCCTTTATGTCCCCAGTGCTGGCATCACAGATGTGTGCTCATATGCTAGTTTTGGAGTGTTTTTAATTTATATGGTAAAGTTTATTATATACTGTTACTGAAAGTATTATTGTATGGGGTTAGTATAATTGGGATAAACTAAGAAAGTAAACTAAGTGGCAATAAAAAGGCCATAGGCTATTTTTCTTAGAACTTGAATTGATTTAAATGATTTCATTTCATTAGCAATATTTGCTACTACAGAGAAAAATTGGGAAATTCAATATGGAAGGAATATGTTACTTTTTTTAAACATTTAGACATATTAAACATAGTCACAGAAGTTTTTCTAAGAAAATTGTTTTTTTTTTCTACTTATTTGGGTTGTAGCATATATTTTAAAGTATCACAGATTCTGTCCTGTGTTTTAATTACATGATATAAGAAATACTGTAGTCCTCACCTTTATTGAATTCATAGTTCAGTATTTTGTCAATATCTTTTTATTTATAAATCACTAGACAGTTGACTGCTGTGTATAATGAAATTAGTGATTTGAATTCTTTCCCACACCCTAGATTGCATTCACAGAGTGGATTGAACCACCTAAACGAGAGAGGAAAGCCAACTATGCTGTTGACGCCTATTTCAGGGAAGCTCTCCGTGTTAGTGAGCCGAAAGCTCCCAAGGTAGAGTGACAGCATGGAAATACTGGGATGGCAGTTACATTGTGTTTTCTCAGATTCTTAGAACAAAAGAGAATGGAGAATTAGGTTTTGTGTGATTTTTTTTTTTTAATTTGTTTAAATTTTGGTTAATGTCAGTTTATTTTTATTAAAAGATGAATTCTGTTCCTTGGAGAATTGGCTGTCATGGGTTAGGAATTGACTTAATATAGATAGATGTGTGTGCTTGTATTTTTCTGTTTCTTAATGGACGATACTGTTTTTATTTTTCCTTAGGCACCTCGACCTCCAAAACAACCAAATGTTCAGGATTTCCAGTTTTTTCCTCCACGTTTATTTGAATTGCTGGAAAAAGAAATCCTGTATTACAGGAAAACTATCGGGTACAAGGTGATTGAAATTCTTCTCTTTATATTTTCTACTCAGAAACCACAAAGGCACAGCTACTTAATGACATTTGCTTAACTAACTGAGCCTAGTAGGAAATACTGTTATTTGCTGTACTCTAGTTTTACATGTCTAGTATCTGAACTTTCTGAGTTTTCATTGAAAAGAAAAAAATTTCATGAGTAATACTTTTTAAAATGTAATATTGGAGCCGGGCAGTGGTGGCACACGCCTTTAATCCCAGCACTCGGGAAGCAGAGCCAGGCGTATCTCTGTGAGTTTGAGGCCAGCCTGGTCTACAGAGCGAGATCAAGACAGGCACCAAAACTACACAGAGAAACCCTGTCTCAAAAAAAAACAAAAACAAAAAACAAAAAAACAAAAAGAGAGAAGTTAGTCTGTTAAGCCTCTTAAAATTTACCAATTGATGGCATTGGAAAACTTCTTTTAGGTGCCTCGGAGTCCTGACCTACCTAACGCAGCACAGGCACAGAAAGAAGAGCAACTTAAAATTGATGAAGCGGAGCCCCTAAATGATGAGGAGCTGGAGGAGAAGGAGAAGCTTCTGACCCAGGTACAGCCTTGGAGTGGCACAGTCATGTTGTAAAGTACTGTTGTAGGTGTGTGGAGACCACACAGTGCAACTCTCTGCTCCCCCCAGGAGAATTAGTGTGACCCAGCACTGGAGTGTTTCCCTGGTGTGTGCAGTGCTCTAGGTGCGCTCTCCAGCACTGAAGAAGTAGGAGGGTGATTCAGCATGGGGAAAGAAGCTGGAACACAGGCTGCTTGTGATTTTCATTCCCAGTTGAGCTTAGAGACACGTAATCAGTAGAGTTGCCATTCGTTAGAACTTACCTTCAGTAGTGCCAGCTTTCTGTGAGTTCCGTACTTTTGAGTTATCTCAGGTACAGTTTTCTATTTGGTACTTAATTGAAAACACTTTTAGAATGTTGTGTAGTCACTGTCCTTGGTAGTACTGTGTTACATAAGGATATTTTACACCAACTCTACATCATCGGATTGGGCATATTCTTCCCCATACACCTCCCCTTCCTCTTTCCACCCTTGTTAGTCCTCTCTGTTCCTTTCTCCTTCTGCATTCATGTCGTATGTACATAAATCATTTTAAGTGTCTATAAAACCTAGATGCAACAAATGAGAGAATACATAGTGTTTGTCTTGGTGTTGGCTTCAATCTCTTAATAAGATTATCTCCAGTTGCATCCATATTTCTGTAAACAGTATAACTATTGTTTATGGCTGAAAAAATTTCCACACACTACTTGTTCTACATTTTCATTATCCATTCCTCTGAAGTTGGCCCTATAATTAGTTCTTGAGAATGATTGCTGAATAAACATTGGTGTACAAGTACTCCATTGATGGGTAGAGCCTTATGAGTTCCTCCATCCTTTACTTAATACCAGCAGGTCCAGTTTTGTACAGGCTTATTGCAAACAACTGCAGCTGTTCCTGATTGTAATGACTCTTTTATGCCCAGAAGGTAGCAGCATTTCATAGCTCTCCTCCTTGTTCTATGGCTTTTACATCCTTTCTGGCACTGTGCAGGCCAGCCAGCAGGGAGCAAGCTTCTAGTTGACTTCCAGCTTGAGTCCTCTATGTCTTGCCCCTAAAATGTGTCCTGTCTTCACCTATGGGTTCTCATCTAGTTCTGGTGGGCAACCAGGAACAATGGCAATAGCCTGTGTTGTTTGGGGGTTTTTGAGCCTTCCTGACCAACAACTTACAGGGAGATACCACACATCTGGCAGTGGGGGTTTCGTTTGATCTCTTTCACTTCTGGGGTCAGTGGTAATCCACCCATGTAGAATACCTTTGTGTAGATGCTTAAACAACAACAAAAAAACAAATACAGTTTATGTATTCTTGTGTTCATGTGTGTGGACAACTTGAGGGAGTCAATTCTTTTTACCATGTAGATTCTGGAGATTGAATTCAAGTCATTAGGCTTGCCTTCAGGGACCTTTGCATGTGGTGCCGTCTCACTGGCTCCTTTTAAATAGTTTCATAGGATGTAGCAGGTAGAGTAGTAGGTTCCATATGACTTAGTACATCTTAGTTTTGGTTGACCCACTCCCTTCTGTTTCTCCTGCCCCTCTTCTCATTTAATCCTTACCCAATGCCGCACCCCCCCCCCCCACACACACACACTTTGACTTCACATGTTCTTTTAAGTTCTGTTTTTCTTGCATTTTTCTACTTGGTCATTTTTGCTATCAGTTATTTACTTTTCCTCCCCAAATCCTAATAGTATTTCAAAGCTGGAAAAGGTGTCATTGAACCTTTTCATGCAGCATTCCTTACTGTTTCCATTTAGAGTTAGTTGCTCAGATTTCTGAGAAATATATAGCATACTGGTAAAAGTGTGTACATGAAAAGTTAACCGCTCCAAACTCTTAGTTATTTTTTTCTGTAATACCAAATGTATTTGTAAGTATAGTAGCATTATTTTCTAAATTTATGTCCTGTGATTAAACATTTTGCTTATTGCTGTTTAGGGGTTTACTAATTGGAATAAGAGAGATTTTAACCAGTTTATCAAAGCGAATGAGAAGTGGGGTCGTGATGATATTGAAAATATAGCCAGAGAAGTAGAAGGGAAGACTCCAGAAGAAGTCATTGAATACTCAGGTAATCATCACTCTCTGAAAGTTGAGTAGAGGGTTTTAGAAGCTTTCTGTTTTCTTTTTTATAATTTTCCCTTTCCTCCATTTATTCTAATTTATATGCTTACAGCTGTGTTCTGGGAAAGATGCAATGAGCTCCAGGACATAGAGAAGATTATGGCTCAGATTGAAAGGGGAGAGGCAAGAATTCAAAGAAGAATAAGTATCAAGAAAGCACTGGATACAAAGGTACTTTGTATATTCATAAGTACGGTAGCTAGTATAAGTCCAGTCTGTGAATATGATGAGGTAACCTTGTTAAAGAAAAAGTAATTACTGTTTAAATTTTAAATATCTACCATAACTTTTATTAAAATAGTTTACCCGAATATTACATTGATAACCTAGTTTAAAGGTGCTGGACTTGCTTCTGCCTAAGTAGTGTCAGAAAGCTTAGACCTCATTTCTCTCAGTAACAATAATGGGAAACTATAAAGTACTGTAGGACAGAGGGCAGAAGAGGCCCTAGATGGAAGAACATTTATGGTTAATTATAGTAAGGCTGAAGTAAGTTTGAAGTGTGGATTTCATAGGACTTGTGTTTTATATAATATATATTTATATAATATATGTATATATATATATATAAAAATATAACTTTCATAGATTGGACGGTACAAAGCACCCTTTCATCAGCTAAGAATATCATATGGAACTAACAAAGGAAAAAACTACACGGAAGAAGAGGATCGATTTCTCATCTGTATGCTGCACAAGCTTGGATTTGACAAGGAAAATGTTTATGATGAGTTACGACAATGCATTCGCAACTCCCCTCAGTTCAGATTTGATTGGTTTCTCAAGTCCAGAACTGCAATGGTGCGTATCCAGGGTTTTTTGTGTAGTGCAGCCAAGTTCAGAATAAGTATATTCAGTATTTGTTAACTTTTTAAAAACATCCTTGAAGTAGATTTTTACTTAGTTTCAGAAATTAAATAATTTCCTCTATTTTTCTCAGCCACAGTTTGAAAATTTAGAGGTAATATGAAAAGCTGCTGTCTCCTCCTTTAATGTTGTATGTTTTTTGTTTTTTTTTAAAGATTTATTTATTCATTATGTATACAGAAGAGGGTGCCAGATCTCATTACAGATGGTTGTGAGCTACCATATGGGTGCTGGGAATTGAACTCAGGACCTCTGGAAGAGCAGTTGTTGCTCTTAACCTATGCGCCATCTCTCCAGCCCCATGTTGTATGTTTTAACATTGCTTTATACTACAGGACTAGTGTTTGCTATTAGCTTAATCAGGTTCTAAGTGAGGAGAAATTCTATCAGGATGCTGAATCTGGGTTCTTTTAAAATAGCTGATTGGCATAGAACAGTGTTCTTTATACTGATTTAAGACTGGGTTATTGGTTGAAATATTAAGGCAGCTCCACGTAGTTAAAAGGGAGGTTTATTTTGTGGGGTAACTTACAAGTGAAGGGATAGGTTACAGGGTCTGGGAAAGGTGTAGTGCAGTCCAGCAGTGTTCTCTGAGAACTCTGCTCGGTCTACCTCCAGCGTCCGGGATCCAGGAACCAAGAGAGCCAGCCCATCCAGATCTTGGGTCTTCAGTGGTCCTGTCTCGGCTCCACCTTGTAGGTGTGACTGTTACTGAAGCCTCAATGGGGGTGGTACTTCCAGGTCAAAGCTGGACCAGCTTTGTCTAAATAAGAAGGTTCTAACCTAATACAAGACTATATACAATAGGAATAATTATCAAATATTGTCCAGGAGTAGTAAGGGATAATAACTTAGATAAGATGAACCAGTATGAACAATATCAAACAAGAGACACATACAGAGTCCAGAGAAGTCTGGAGCATGGGTAGGTGGCATGTTACAAAGATTATTCCAAAAGGTGTCCTATCCTAAAGAACCTAAATCTAATACTTAATATGTTCTATCTAAGATATTTTATATATATACTAAGTTGTAACTCTAACTGCTAGTCTTCAGTCCCATCAAAGACCTGAGAAGGAATATAATGGTACCTGAGAAATGGAAGGTGGATGTAAGCAACTTTTGGGAATCTTGCAAGAGTAGACAGAGACAGTTGGCAGCCTGGACAGTCACCTAATGTTTCTCAGCATTGTTGGTGCATTCAAATTGCCTACAGGCCTAGAGTATCTGACAGACCATTTTCAGAAGCAGGAATTCTGAAAGACCATCTTACCCTGTCTTGGCAGAGTACAGTGGTCGCTTTCCTTGTGTCCTGCTTGTCCAGAAAGGACAGCATTGGATTCATACTGTCAGCAGTCGAGGCAAGGGCAGTTCTTTGCCCAGTAGGCCATTTTGTGCCAAGAAGACAAACTTCCAAATGGAAATGTCTTAGAAGCCCAACATTCTCTCAGGATCAAATTGGTGCTGCCAGGAGCAATTGTATCTCTCACGTCAACAGAATTCTAAGTTATTTAAATGCCATATTCTCCAGGTCCATGAAGTGTTTGAAGATTATCTGTCCATCCGACCTATGTATCTCTAAATCTGGATAACCTAACTAACATAACTATAGAGATGACAAGCATAGGTGGCTATTAATCTATTAAGTCTTACCTACCTAAATAACCTAAGGACTGAGGCTTCATGTAAACAAGGTAAACGGTCAGTAAGCAAATGTATGGTAAAAGGACGATGACGTCAAAATTGTGACAATACACAAAATATCTTTAACAGAGGTAGGAATGTGTAGTACAATATGCAATATGACAATAATCCTGAATATGTATCAATATACAAAATATTCTAAACAGAGATAGAACATACATACAGTATGACAGATATAAATTTACATTTGTATTAATATACAAATATTTCAAATAAGAGTAGAAATATATGTATATTACAACAAATAATTTTGTATTTATTTGTAAATAGTTCTGTATTTGTATAAATATACAAATTATCTTAAACAGGAATATAAAAATAGTTCATATTTGTATTAACATATAAGAATCCATAACAGTGCAAATTATCTAAGGCTGTTACTTTACTAAATTTGTTTACTAGTATATACAATAATCTACCATAATATCTGATACCTATCCATCCCACTTTTTCTTTTCTTGTTTGTTTTGTTTTGAATTCTGTATGTTAACCTTTAAATATAAATAGTCCAGAGCAATAACTAGGCATAGTTATTGCATGTGTTAGATGTTCATTTTCACTGCTTTAATACCTAAATGATCAGTGAAGGAATGATTTGTGAAGACTGTACACTAGTATGGAGCTTTACTGTTTATCTGTTTGTTTATTGGCACACTACCACTGAGCTAGTCTCCAACCATATGTTAGTGCAGCTTTAAAGAGTGAAGTAAAAACATTAAATATTTGCTTTTTGTATCCCATAGAATAGTCTGTGAGTAAACATTAACTTCCTTTTGCTTGCTTTTATTAGTCTATTGGGAATATATGGATGAGTTTTGTAACATTTTAAAACATATCTTTATTTAGATACTCAAGTCCCGATAATATGTAGTTGGAATTAAAAAGTTTACCGTGTATATTTACAATGCAGGAGCTCCAGAGGAGGTGTAATACCTTAATTACTTTAATTGAAAGAGAAAATATGGAACTAGAAGAAAAGGAGAAGGCAGAGAAAAAGAAAAGAGGACCAAAGCCTTCAGTGAGTGTTCACTAATATGTAAAATGTATATATTATTTGAGTGCAGTTTGTGTGTGTGTTTGTGTTTTATTCGCGCGTTTTCGTGCGCGTGTGTGTGTGTGTGTGTGTGTGTGTGTGTGTGTGTGTGTGTGGTAGTATATTGCGAGGCAGAGGTTGACAATCAGGTGCCAGCTTATTTTTTGAGACAAGGGTCTCACTGAATTTAGAGCTTGCCATTTTGGCTAGGCTGGCTGTCCTGTCCACCTCTTCCCCACCCCGTACCCCTCACCGATGGGGTTGTCTGGGTTTTTTGGCTCAGAACTCAGGTTCACATGCTTTCTTGACAAGCAGTTTACCCACTAGCCGTGTCTTCAGAAACCCACCACTACCTCCCTTTAGAGTATTTGAACACGGTTGGCATTTCTTGTGTTAGGTTTTTGTCTTTTTTCTTTGTAAATAATACATTTGAGTCACCAGAAAATAGAAACTGAGTTTGATGCACTGCATATGGAAAAGCATGTTTGCTGATTGCCAAGAGTGCACACTTTTCTTATTCTTGAAACTGGAGGAGACTGAGGGATATTCGGAACACAAGAGCTTTGGTTGTCTTCTAAGCTCTGATTCACTGTCTTAGTCATGTGTTAGCAACTTGAGTGCATTTCAGGAGGAAGCAGGCATCTTGTTACTAATAATGGTAAAATGTTTGGAGATGTGATAGTGGTTTTGAAAGATCATTGTGTAGCCTTGGAGAAAAGTCTTATACTGTCCTGTCCTATGTTAGTTACTACTAACGTGCTACATGAGTGAGACTATAGTTCATGTTCATATTATTTTAATCTTGTCATGAGAACTAATTGTTGTGTTTGTTTATAGACACAGAAACGTAAAATGGATGGTGCCCCCGATGGTCGAGGAAGAAAAAAGAAGCTGAAACTATGAACACATATTTGTCTTATAATCACTAAACTAGTAGTTCTTTAATTTACGGGTCTTCATAAGATGTGCTGTACAGTGCTCAACTGTTATGTCATTCAAAGACATCAGCTCCATCTGCTTACTGAGCTAGAAACATAGGATGTAGTTTCACTTTTCTAAATGCAACAGCTGTGCTGAAATTTTTTTTATCATTAACACTTGAAGTAATAAAACAGGCTTCATTTATTAATAAATGTTTCATTTGATTTATTTTTCTATTAGTTTCATTTGTAAGGATTGTGGCTTTTTATTGGCTACGACTTTAACACTTGTATGGCTTAAAAACAAGCAAACAAGTAAAAAAAAAAATGACAAAGAACATTTGTCCCCTCATCTCCATTTACTTGTGTAATTTTACTTCACATTCTTTGCCTTTAATGGTTTTTTTTTTTTTTGTTTTTTTTTTTTGTAGTACTATTGAGTCTCATCTGGAAAGATTGTGTAAATTGCATTCTTGCTTATTATAGATGGGGGAAGGCAAGACAAGTTAAAATGATTTCTATGCATATTTCTATTTCACTTTCTGTTCCTATGGTTCTGAGGTGAATGTGCCCTGGTCCGTTGGATGAATGGCCTTTTTAGTTGTATAGCCAAAGACATTTAGTATTTTCTGGTTCTTGAAAGTGGTGTATTATTTTGTAGCAGGATTTTTTTAAAAGTATTTGGTAAATATATTGACAATGGCCTGCAGCAGCCACAACTTAGATAATGTCAGAAGTAAGGTGATTTTTTTTTTCTTTTAAATTTGAATGACCCAGCCAAAATGAGGTGTGAATCTGTCATATTGTTACAATACTAATAGAATGTGCCCTCTCAGTTTATAGTATTTTTGAGTTTTTAGAGTAAATGAAAATTTTATTTTATTATATTTTAAAATAACTTCTAAGTCTTAGTAGCAAGATGGAGTGTAATTCCAGTTTTTATTTTCTATGGAATAGACTTGCTAACTGGAGACCCTGAAGCAGGAATACCCAGAGGCCTTTATGTGCTACACATCATTTGTATAAAGTTTTATATGTGCAAATTGGGTACATAAGCAGTTCTCCATTTTTCTAAGGGAATGCAATAAATGTAGCATCGTGAATAAATATAACTTTTATAATCCTTAAAGTGGTCTTTCTTTCCATCTCTTTGAATTTTTTTCCTTATTTATTTAACTTCAACCTTTTCTTCTTAAGAGATAGTCTGTTTTTCTTAGCTCTCTTCCTCTGAAACTTAGTTTTCCTCTATGCACGAGTCCCTGAAGTCTGCTGTCGTCCTGTGGTTGCCTGGCTTTCTTAAATGTAAGCTTGCTGATGTGAGTGTCATGCATTTGGTCTGTGGATATTGTAGAGCAACTTGAATTCTTTTCATCTTTCCCAAAGCTGGTTAATATTGACATTAGATGTGGCCTCGTTTTGGAAGAAATAATTGAAAACAGTTTTAAGATTGAAGAAAACTAAAGATCATAAAAGTGAGGTTTTGAAGATGGAGAGAAATTGGCAGTGCTCTGCAGCAGAAGGACGCTGAACTGAGCATGAGCTATCTGTTGAAACCTGGAGATTTAAATATAGAAGAAATACAAAGGGAAATCAAGTTAAAGATTGTAGAAGATAACTAGCCAAATTTAGCATTGTGATTTAGTCAGTGCTGGGGGTTGTTCTAGGGCCCATTTGGATAGCACTCCACAAAGGGAGGGAGGGAGAGAGGGAGGGAAGGAAGGAAAACTAATCCCCCTGTGTTAAAGAGAATTGGTGAAGAGAACGGGAAGCCACACCGCAGCCTGGTACAGTGGCAGTGGTGCCTGAAGCAAAGTCAGAGCCCAGCGGTGTAACGACTGTATATGAATGACATAGAAATGATGATGTAAACGTTTGTATTGCTGTCCTACTTGACAGGACTTCATAATAGATTGTAACTTTGTGTGATTTAATGGCTGTCATAGTGCACACCTGTAATCTCAGATCTCAGGAATCTGGTGAATTTGAGGCCAGCCTGGGCTAGAGACCTTGCTCCAAAAACAACAGTTATCAATTAGTTAGTATATTTTAAATAACTTCTTTCAAATAGAATCCAATGCATAGTTTTGCATTTCATGTATATTAACTTTTTTTCTGTTAGAGAAAGGAAATCTCTAAAGTTTTCTTTAGAGAAAGGAAATCTACTTGTCCTCAGAGTAGTAAAGAGGTTTAGGTACAATAACAATTTGGGGAACATTTGTAATTCCCATTTCTGAGAAGCCTCTAATCCTTAATGCTTGACAGTCCACTGTTCAGTGTTTCTCTACAACAATAAATTGTGTAAGTAGAATCAAGGTTTAGAAAATTGAAAAAGCGTGTTCCTTGCTTCAGGAATATAGTTTACTGTAACTTTTAAAGGAAGGAGCTTGCAGAATGAATACTGTGTGTGGCTCTAAAGTACTGGTGCTTGGGCCTCGCACACATTTGGGTAGCCAAGGCTTAGGAATGATAGTTAGTCACGGAACTTGGCAACTAAAGCAGGGGAGCACTACTGTCTTGATGCTTGTCTTTTCTGAAGCCGTCCTTTTTAGTAAGACGTCAGACATCACTCAGCACTACAGGTTGAGTTGATACAAGTGTCACCCCAAGTTTGATATTTTGACAGACCTTTCTGGACCTGTACTGACACTCTTTAAGACCTTCATCTGGGTGATGGAAAAGGCAGATTTGGAACTTGTGCTGAATAGGATCAGTATTGTACCAAGAGGTGTTGTGTAGAATAGAATTGGAAAAGCAGTGCTTCAAAGTATTTTGCAAAAGGAAAATGAAACCTTAATGGCTGCATAGCCGCAGCATCATCAGTGACATTATTATCAATAGCAGACATTATCAATAAGACTACTTTTTTTTTCTTTTCCTGTGTTGAACTGCTGAGCTTTAGTATTTTCAGGAGGCCTCCCAGTGTTTTCAGGGTGGTCCTGAACCTTCTGCTTCAGCCTCCAGCTGTGACTCCAGGTGCAAACCAATGCATAAACACCTAGTTTGAAAAAAGGGAGGTTATGTTTTTCAGACAGTGCTT
The DNA here is from genome assembly GCA_902168405.1 of Peromyscus aztecus. Classification (NCBI taxonomy): domain Eukaryota; kingdom Metazoa; phylum Chordata; class Mammalia; order Rodentia; family Cricetidae; genus Peromyscus; species Peromyscus aztecus. Next base: position 38,187 of record CABHPQ010166318.1, read on the forward strand.
TATCATTTAATTTTTCTATGTATATAGTTCAGGCTGGCCTGTAACTCTTGTACCTACCAAGGGCTGAGATTACAGGCATGCTCCAATATACCTGACCTTTAAATTGTTAAATGTTAGCGTTTTAAGTCATAAGAGCCCAGTTACTTTAGAGCTGTGTTTCTTCAGTGTGGTACTAGGGTTGTCAATGGCAGTGCAGGAGAATGTAGAATCACTGGTGTGGTTGGCACACAGGCTCTGGCACCAGTCTCCGTCAGCCCTAAAAGTAAGTCAGTTTGTAGTCCAGAAGTTCATGGACTACAGGCATGTTCAAGTTGAGATGCCACCATTTAGAAGGCTTCAGTATATCTCTTGGTTAGTATTCCGTTTAAATGGAATGGATGTAACAGAACTTTAAACAATTGATTTTTCTCCTGCTCTCAAATTTATGAGTATCAAATGTATCTGTAAAAGAAGAGTGCCATTTGAGTAATTCTGGACATAACCTAGAATAACCTAGGAAGAGAGTCCTAAATTACACGTTTGTTTATGTAGAGAGAGTGTGTATATGTATGGGAGGAAAAGGGCAGCTTATTGGAATCAGCTCTTGCCTTTTAGCATGTGGGTCAGATTGCTAGGCATTGACTTGCGAAAGAGTCTTAGGAATTCTCTAGATGAGGTTCACCTGTGGGCATGTCATTAAGGAAGTTCAGAGATTGTTTTGACTGTTACGGGAAGATCAGTTCACTGACAGTGGCACACGCTAGGCTGGGTCCAGAACTGTAAGTAAACAAAGCTAGAAGCTCTTGACTGGATGTGATACGATAAGCTCTTGGAAGTTCCTGCCTTGACTTCTCCACCGTGATGAACTGTAAGCTGGAATTTTAAGCTCAAATCAATCCCTTTAGCCTCTTAAGTTGCATTTGGTCTAAGTGTTTAATGTTGTGTGTATATCTCCAATAAGAGAGTTCCCTAGTTAATGCGGAGGTTATAAACACTACCTTCACAGAACCACTCTCCGGCATGTTGGGAAACAGTAAAACACTAATTTCCTAGGAAGCAGTTGGTGACCTTTCCAGAGATAAGGACAAATGTTTCAACACCTCATTTATTTGAGGGTAATTCCTCAACTAGAGATAGAGTAAAAGACAGAGAAGGGTTTCCTGAAAGTCACTGAGATGACGGGATTCAAACTAGTCCTCTGTGGCTTTCCCTACAGTGTCTGGTGAATTGGGGGGCACATATTTTCAGCATGAAATCCATGATGGACAGAGTCAAAGCTGGAGTATTCAATTGAGAGTTACCCTGCTCACATGGTCATTTTCCCAGTACCCTTGCTAATACCTGGGGAGAGTGTGTATCTCTCTGACCTATAGAAGATTAAACAATATTTGTTAATTGATTTTAAAAGATTTTGGGCTGGAGAGATGGCTCAGCAGATAAGCATACTGGCTACTCTTGCAGAGGACGCAGGTTCAATTCCCGGTACCCACAGGGTGGCTCACAACCATCTGTAACGTCAGTCCCAGGGAATCCAAAGCTCTCTTCTGTGGTGTGGGATGTTCTGTATGGCAAATGTGTTGCTAATAAAACACTGATTGGCAGTGGCTAGGCAGGAAGTATAGGCGGGGCTAACAGAGAGAATTAAAAGAACAGGAAGGCAGAGGGAGTCACTGGCTGCCAGCCACTGCCAGGACAAGCAGCATGTAAAGATGCCGGTAAGCCACGAGCCATGTGGCAAGGTATAGATTTATAGAAATGGATTGATATAAGATATAAGGACAGTTAGCAAGAAGCCTGCCACGGCCATACAGTTTGTAAGCAATGTAAGTCTCTGTGTTTACTTGGTTGGGTCTGAGTGGCTGTGGGACTGGCAGGTGAAAGAGATTTATCCTGACCGTGGGCCAGGCAGGAAAACTCTAGCAACACTTCTGGCCTCATGGGTACTACATGCATGTGGTACACAGACTTACATGCAGAAAAAAACACCCATACACTTAAGACAAAGTATGATTTTTTTTTATTTTAGAACATTGCTGTCTTCAATTTCATACACACATATGCTGTGTGGTGATTACATTCCACCTCATTTTTTTAAATGAACATAGTATTTGCAGTTTAACTGTTTTTAAGTTTACAATTCAGTGGCATGAATTACATTCAAGATATTAATTACACTCATATTAATTACATTCATGATATTCTTTGATTACATTTGCAATATTCATTCAATAACTATATGATATTCACTAATTACATTAATTGTATTGATTTATTACATTCATGATATTATGTCCTGATACTACTGTCCATTTGTGG
>CABHPQ010166319.1:0-26806 GCA_902168405.1 Peromyscus aztecus
CGGGGAGCCTCATAATAGAGCAGCTCATTGAACTTGCTTCTGCCTTTTCGACTTCTCAGAGTCCCAGAAACAGCCGCCAGCTTTAAACACCAACCTAGTGCTTACAGTCTTTCATCACCAGCAGCCAGAGCAGAGGCATTTGCTTTTCCAGGTCTTTTAAAACTCCCCTGTGTCATAAAGCAATCGAAAAAACATTATTTTTCAGAAGGGTACGTGCACCTAAAGCTTCCACAGAGCCCTGGTGATTACCTTACCGCTAATTTCTCCAACGCCGTCTCCCTCCCCTCCGCAGCGGTCACACCTAGCCGCCTACCATCCTGTCTTGGGAGGAAGACATGTCTTCTTTATTGGTTAGAGTCTTGGTTTCTTTCCTCATCTACACAAAAAGGAATCCTGACCCCCTTATCTCACCCACAGGAGGTCTTCATACATGCTCTGACCAAATGATACGTAATGAGTACCATGCATAACTACTTGCGTATTGCATTCATTTTTTATTTAGTTTTCTCTGTACCAACTGCAGGTGTTTGCTTTTTTTGTTGTTGTTGTTGTTTTTTCAATAGTTGGGTAGGCCTCTTTAAAAGAAAAATTAACATCCACTTCCAATTCTTGGTTTAATGCCTTTTTTTTTTTTTTTTTAATTTTGCAACTTCCATCCCGAAAAGGCTTCCTCAGGCCTTGTCTGACCCGTACATTGAAAACTCAGGCGCTGGTCTCCAGAATTCCCTTTCTCACCCGTCATTTTCTCCAGGCTCTTATTATCTACCATATGAAATGCTGTGTGCTGATAGATATTGGCAGAACCTGGTTAAAATTCATTTCACATAGCTTGCTCTGACTTCAAAGGAACAAAGGTTTTATTTCTTTTTTCTTCTTCTTTTCCTTTTGGGCTTTTTTTTTTTCCTCCCTAAGAACAGAAAACCAAGTCATCTTTGTGGTGTTAAGCATGAAACTGGGTCTTTGTTTGAAAAGCAACATCTGATGTTTCCTCTTTTCAGCTGAAAACAAGCGGGCACTTCTGCTAGATGCTGCAGGCAGCCTCACACCGAGCCTTGGGATTTCCTTGTGTCGGGCACTGCTGACAGCTGACAAACTGCTGTGTGAGGGGGAACTCTTGGCCTTGCAAAATTCCTGAGCCCACCAGGTTAAAAAAAAAAAAAAAGCCTCGGCTCCTACTCCTTTCTTTCATCAGGAATCCATCTCAGGGCATCACTGCTCTGCCCCGCCCCAGTGCCCCGCCCCAGGCAGAGCCGTTAGTATTGGCCCAACCCTTCTAGCCCTAGCAGCCCCAGCAGCCTTCCACACTCTCAGCATCCATCACTGCTCCCTCTGCCAGAGCCCCACTAAATTTCCAGCCCGTTCTCTATCACAGAAGTTCAGCCCATAAATAGTCATTGAAAATGTGATCTGTGAGTAAAGCCTAAAAACCCCAAAGAACACAATGGCCAAGTCATTGAAAGCAATCAGAGTATTTGGTACTGACTGACTGCCCACGCACAGGGCTTAAATTAAGCATCCAAAATGAAGACAATAAAATTAATTATTGCTTAGGCTAGGAGACTGGGCACCGAGTTCCACCGCCTTCATTTGGTCAGCGCGCTGCATTAATATGGGTCAGCAGTTTCAACACCTCTAATGTCTGGCACATAAACCATCATGGAAGAAGCGTTTGACTTGCTTATCGCCATCTGTCATTTAAAGAGATCGTGTTTGAGCCCACTGCTGTCAAGCTCATAAAAGACTAAATTTCGACTTGGATTCGGGAGAGGCCATGTGGGAAATGCTCCTGCAACACTTTTGATTTGAGCCCTGTTTTCCCCCTCCCTTCTCTACAGAGAAAAACATGGCGTCCTGCTCAAGAAGACTCACACCTTGACTGTAATATCTACGCCACCCTACAAGGGGGCCAGGACTCGCCCTTTGGGAAGATGGGCACAGCCCAGGGTTCATCGTTCGCTTTACAATTGTTTCTGTTCTGCGTTGCCTGGGAAATGCTTGAAGCCAAATAAACAAACAAAATAAATAACAGACTGCACTTAACGTGCCTACAGAATTATAGGGTTTTGAGAGACGACACAGCATCTCGCTAGAAGCCATAAAAATACCCCAGCTGTTTCATAGTGTGCGGGAAATATATTGGTTTTACATTTTATAATTTCAAACTCTGTTGTCAACAGGCAACTTATGTTACTTTATATTCCACTCGTCACAACCCGCCATAATTCCTCATGGCAGGGCAAAGTAAAATAGATTCCTCTGTGCTGACACTACTTATTGTTTTTTGTCTCCTATAGATGATTTGTGGCCTTGCTTTGAATTTTGGTAAGAAAGTACGTTTCCGGGAGCTTTTATAAGCAGCGGCACATTCTGCAGCCTGGGAGATTCAGTCTCTTAGGAAACAGCAATAGGCCATTTGGCTCTTTCTCACAGCCATTTATGTGTTCTCTGTTCCTTTCTGCCAGTGTCCTTCAGGCCTCTCTTTGCAGAGAAATTCATCAAACAGCTATTGACTCTGTTAATCCTCTTCCTGTGTGCCCATCAGCCCGCATCTGCTTCTGGTAGTCATTGCACGCCCTCGAGAGCCTCTTCTTAGGGTCCAGGTCAGACTCTGTCTCATTTCCACTTTATTGTTGGTTCAGAGATGAGCGGGTCATAATTGTCAAGAACAGAGAAGAGTTGACACCATTGTCCAGAAACCTTAAAAAGATTGGGAGCTTTGCCCAAGGTTTTGTGCTTCGGTGGCTTTGAACAACTCACCCCAACACTGACTATCAAAGTCCTAAGGGGGGTCAGATGTTATTTTTCAGATGGTACACCTGCACTGAGATATAGCTTCATGGACCTTTTCTTTGGAGTCTCAAGACATTGCCTATTTGACAAGGCTGATTTTGTAGGAACTGCAGTTTGGAAAAAAAAAAAAAAAAGAAAGGGGGGGAGTGGAGCTTTCATGGTAGAGCTTCTGTTTGTGGGCTCTGAGAGGTTCCAAAGACTACAGCATGACATTTCACTCAGAAGACAGACAAATTGCATTCTCAGTATGGTTCAAGGTCAAGCCAGTTCAGTCTGAAGCTGCCTTATAGTTATCTAGGGAGCTGCCTTAAAAACTTTATGGTTGAGGTGGGTGATAGCTCAGTCTGTGCTTGTCTTGTAAGTATGAAGACCTAAGTTAGAGCCCATTGAAAAAAAGCCAGATATATGGCATAGACTGTAATCCTAGCATCTGACAGGTACAGAGAGGTGGACCCTGGTACATGCTAGTAGCCACCCTAGGCAACTTGGTGAGCTTCAGACAAGTGAGAGACCCTGTCTCAAAAATCAAGATTAGTGCAATCTGGGTATGACACTTAAGATTGTCTTCTAGCCCCCCACCACACACACACAGGTGTGCACATCCAGAAATGATGAAATGCCTTAGTTAGAGTTTCTATTGATAACAAAAATAACTTGGGGCAAAAAGGGTTTGAGCTTACATATGCCGATCATAGCCATCATAAAGGTAAGTTGGGGAAGGAACTCAAGGCAGGGATCTAGAGGCAGGAACTGAGGAAGAGGTCACTGAGGAGTTCTGAGCAATGCTGAAGACTGGCATTCTGTCTGTGGCTCGTTCAGCCTGAGTTTTTAAACCATCCAGGAATACCCACCCAGGGATGGCACTGCCCTCTGTGGGATGGACCCACACTGTCAACTATTAGTCAAGAAAATACCTCACAAGCTTGCCCACCAGCCAGTATGGTGGGGACATTTGCTCACTTGGGTCTCTTCTTCCCCAATGACTCCAGTCTGTGCCACGTTGACATAAACCCTGGCCAATAAAATATTACAAATCACAACAGACATTTTCATCTGAAGATAATAGTGTTGTCTCCTTAGGATGCTTCTGTACTTGGACAGACAAGTATGCCACTTTGAGTGGCCGAGAATTACCAAGAGTAGGAAGCCTTACTCTAAGCAACTTGAAATTCAGCCCTGCTCACATTAACGCTGTGAGGTGGGTGCTACCGTTTACCCATTTTATAGAAAAGAACCCACAGTCCAGAGAGGCTACACAACTTGCTGAAGGGTACCCAGGTGCCAGTGACGGAACCGGACTGGAAGTCCTTGCATCGGGTCCCACTGACACACTCACCAGCGCGCCCCTCCCCCAAGTCATAGAACCCGGGGCCCTGATCATGCCAGGCAAGGGTTCCAGCAGGGATCTACATCCCCACCTCACAGACCGTGCTTAACCACTCCCTCCCAGGCAACTATTGCGATACTCCCTTGCATCTTGTAAAGCACTTGCATGTTATTTCCTATAATTTCCCAATAAATACGTCCATATTTGCTGAAGTCTTCATTTTTGACAATAAGCAAAACAGGCACTCTTCCTTTTTTAAATATATTTTATCTCTATTTATGTGCATGTATTAGTGCGTGTATGTGTGTGTGTTCCAGCTGAGGCCAGAGGAGGGCATTCAATCCTCTGGAACTGCAACTACAGGTGATTGCGAGATGTCTGATGTGGGTGCTGAGAACCAAACTCCATTTAAAGAGGGTTTAAACTGTGAAATAGAGGCAAGATTTGCTGTTTCCTATTGCTGTCTCCCAAACCGCACAAGAGTCATCCACCATTACATCAGAGAAAGGGAAATAGATGTTTCCAGCAAAGAGGCAAATGCAATGCTAAGCTCCCATTTGCTTCAAGCCAACTTTTTTTCAAATAGTCCTACGTATGTGTGGGCCCTGCAGCTTTTCCCACGCTAAAAACAGGAAAATGGTGTTCACCATGCCACAGCAGTAAGTTACAAAATCCGCTTTAAACCGGATGCCTACGCCGGCAGAGCCGGAGTGTTTCCTCTACCTCCACCGCCATTGCCTCAAATCAATTTAAGTTAGAAAGAAATGCCGGCCTCTCCCAACCCACACTCCCCAGCTCACCTTTCAGAACGGTTGCAAGCATCAGATTGGTTTAAAATTCAGTGAAGGACTGTCATGCTAGAGATGTTAGGTTTCAGTCTCTGGGGGTGGGGGATTATTTAGTCTGCTCCTCCTCCGGGGAACATGTCCCATTTTATTCCATTAATCTGAAGTAAGCAACTCATCTTTCCACACACCCTCATTTCCGTCCCCGCCTCTGCACCGAAGCGGGTTTCTGTGGTTGGTTTCTTCATCCTCTAGAAGAGAGATTTCATCAACTAATTGAAAGGAGCGCGGCAGAGCTAAAGACACACAACAATTTCTCCACCGCTGCCGGACGCATTATCAGTGTCCTGATCTTTGGCCTTTGATACTTTCAAGGGGTGTCCCAGGGGAAATCTCTCCCTGGAATGTTAATCTGTTGCTTCTCTGACCTTCTACACATGTACCACATTATTATTACAACCCACATGCTTCTCTTTTCACGCTGTCGTTTTCACAATAGAACCATCCGGCAATTCATCTTTGGACTGGAAGGCTGGAACAAAGTGCGTGGCGGCGAGCGGGATCAGATTGGCTAATGGTATTGTTTAAAATGCAATAACATTTCTCTTCTGAAATCCACCCCGATTCCAAATGATATGTCGCGCCTGTGGGATGCGCTGTGACAATTAGCTACTGGTGATTCATCAAAGAGTCTCCGTGTGGGGATTTTCTTTTTAACTTTTTTTCTCTCCACATGCTCCGGGAACATAAATTAGTCCTGGAACTGGATTGGTGTGGATTTATCACTCACGTTTCCTGTCTTTACTCTGTTTCTTCTTTCATCTGGCAGATGTTTGCTCCATCTCCGGATTTATTGAAAGTGGTGTGAGGGTCTGAAAGTGTTCAGCACGACTGAAAAGCCAACTTTTAAAGACTGCTCACATTGCCAATGTGACCTCCTCCTCCTCTGGACCTTCTTTTGACCACCCCATAGGACATAGCCCGTCTCCTGTTAGTGCCTGCTCCCTTCACCTTGGTTTCTTTCCCCTTATGTCTGTCATCAGGTTGCATGGCATATTTATTCCTGGAATAAATTGGAAGTGGCCTCCACCTTCTAGAAATGAGTTTCAGCAGCTAACAACGTGATCTGCTCACTGCTGTCTCTTGGGGGACAAGGACAGTGCCTGGCTCAGAGCAGGGGACCCTTGTATTCTTTTGAGAGATGCTCAGACAGGAGAGATCATAAGAGTCACAGGAGAGACAAAGAAAATGGAGTTTATTGCAGGAATGTGTGAGGAGGTAATGGCACACAGAACCATGTGGTAAAGACACAGTGATAGTCAGGAGGGAAGAGCACATTAGGCCGTTGGGAAAAACAAAAGGCGGCAAATGAACGATTTAGGAAGCTTGGGTCATTGTGAGGGTCTGTAGACAAAAGGGTTGGCCCTGGCTCCTGGGCTGTGACACAGAAATAGTGTCTTCTGGTATGTAGCGATCATCGAGAGCAGCGGTTCTCAACCTTCCTAACGCTGAGACCCTTTAACACAGCTCCTCATGCTGTGGTGACCCCCAACCATAAAATTATTTTCGCTGCTACTTCCTAACTGTACTTTTGCTACTGTTATAAATTGTAATGTAAATATCTGCTATGCAACCCCAATGGGGTCATGATCCAGAGGTTGAGAAATACTCATCTAGAGACTGGAAGATTTGAGGTTAGTTAGCCTACCTACACATTGAAGGCAAGACCTAGTTGGGTCCCCTGAGTTATCCATTCTATCCACAGCCAGAAAGGGTTTCACTGGTTGTTTTTTTTTTTTTTTAAAGTCATAAGATCAGGGATTGGAAAGATGCTCAGCAGTTAAGAGCACTAGCTGCTCTTGGAGAGGACTTGGGTTCAGCTCCCAGCGCCCACATGAAGGCTCTCAACCATCTATTACTCCGGTTGCAGTGGATCTGATTCTGTCTTCTGACCTCCATTGGTACTATATGTACATGCTGTACTTTCATACACTCAGGCAAAACACTCATATAAATAAAATGATAGTTTAGTTAAGAAATCATAATAATACACTACAGAAATATTGGCAGTATCCTGGCTCATAGTAGATTCTCAGAAAGATTAGCATCATTTGAGTGGTTGATAGTCTCCCGTGAATAAAGTAAGGTTCCTACTGAGGCACATGAGCTGCAAATCCCAATAATAGTAGGCATGTCTCTGTTATACCCACATGATGACCACAGGAGAAAAAATATTAAAGACAAAGTCCTTCTTCCCTGTAGCTCACACTTACTATTCAAAGCATTTGAGAAATGTACCATTAGGAAGCCGTGGTCGATTACATATTCCCTGCTATGTTTCGTGTCTTATCATCATATTCATGAATACAGATAGTAAGTTACCAATGTTTATTTTGAACTATTCCATGTTAGAGGCCAGGAAGAACTAAAGCTACCACAAATCAAGCTAAGCCATAGGCTCTCAATAACAAATTTCCTTCAACTAGCAGATATTGTGTGTTCCTGGGTATACAGACACATCTGAGTCTTTAAGTCCTTCTCAAAAGACTGTGGTGAAGTTAGCAAAATGATACGTATCTTTTCAGCCCACTTGCAAAAGCCCCATGCAAAGCCAACATTGTGATCTATACCTACCTATGCTCATGTGAGGTATGTATTTTTTGTGGCGTACATTAGCGCCATGAAAGAGTTCATTCTGTTTCCAAAATGAACAATCACAACAAGGAATTGGTCCTACACCTGGCGGGCACTGCTCCAAGCAAGAGTGACGTGGGAAAGGCATACGACACACCTTCCTTGGATGCTCCATCGACTACTCTTACTTTCTTTCTCTTCTGAGAAGATGACCAATCCTTCTTGGTAGATTTGATAATGTCTATATTGATGGAACAGCAATTTCAGAGAGCTGCTATGGAGCCCAATAATGCAATCTTAAGTGGTAGATAGCATGGGTCAGCAAAGAATTCATAAAAAGATAAAGCTTGTGATCCTCTGTTTATAACATTCAAAATAATGTTCCATCTTTTAGTTATTTTAAAGTTTTGTAAGTTTTGTTTTGTGTTGTTTGTTTTTGTTTGTTTTTTGTTTTTTGTGTTTTGTTTTTAATTTTCCAGATAAGGTTTCTCTGTATGCAGCCCTAGCTGTCCTGGAACTCACTCTATAGACCAGGCTGGCCTTGAATCCACAGAGATCTACCTGCCTTTGCCTCCCAAGTGCTGGAGATTCATTTATTTTTTATTTTATGTGTGTGAGTGTTTGCCTACACGTGTGTGAGTATGTGTGTGTATCTGTGTGTGTGTGTGTGTGTGTGTGTGTGTGTGTGTGTGTACTATATGAATGCTGATACCCACAGATCCCAGACATAGGCCTTGAATGCCTTCAGACTGGAGTTATAGATGGTTGTAAGCTGTCCTGTGGATGCTGAGAACTGGACCTTGGTCCTCTGTAGGAGCAGCAGCTGCTATTAACCACTGAACCGTCTCTCCGGCTTCCTTCTTTAAATTTTTTTTTGACTGTCTGTTTTTATCTCCTATAATCTTCTGAGACAGGAAGTAACATGTTTGAGGGAAAGGTGATCTCCAAACACTTTTCTCTAGCGATGGGAGCAGTTTCAAACAGAATCCTTTAGCTAGTGAGTAAGTGACCTGGGGACAACATGGAAAAGAAGTAAATCACGTCACGAGTTCAAATTAAGTGTCTCAAGGAGAGAAATGCAGAGACTAAAGAAAACCATCAATGCCAGTGTCTTCTTCCACTCCTGGGAGAAATTTCACACCATTTGAATTGGTCACAGCGGGCCACATGGTTAACAGTGTGTCCTTTGAATGTGGAATTAAAGGAGGTGCTTGCTCTCTTCAAAGACTGTCAAGGAGAGCAAAGAGGGAATACAGTTCTCAGCCTCAGGGACTTTTCTTCCTAAGCAGGAGCTTAGGAGTCCTTTCAATTCTACCTCCAATATTCACTTTGCTGGGTTATTGCTTTTAATCTTTATTGTTAGCTCTCTCTAAAGAAATCTGTTTTTTAAGAAATGTGACGACACATCCCCAAGTGCCTGAAACTAGCCTAGAAAACTGTGAATTTCTACTTCATCTCAATGCAAATTGAATTGTTCAGACCAACTTTCCATTCTAGAGAGACAGACATAAGGAAAGGGTTGTTTCGACTGGCCTTTCTTCAGGAATGAACTAGAATTCCTCAACTTCAAGTTTCCTGTTTCCCACTCAAGAAAATGTGTGAGGTAAAAAGAAAGAAAAAATCCAAAGGGGAAAAAAATAGACTTTGAAATTTAGCTCTTGTCTGAGCATTTGGAAAGATTGGAAAGACAGAAGTGATACCAATTTATAATAAGAGGTTGTTTTTTTTAAAGCCCTTAAATCTCTGAATCATTAATTCATCCAGGGATATGGTTTAAGAATATGTGTTCCTTCCCAATTCATATGATGAAATTCATCCCCCAGGGTGAGATCATAGAAAACCATGGAGCTTCTGGGAGTTGCTTAGTCTAGGGGAGAGAGTCCATCTTCTCTAACAAACAGGACTAAGCTTCACATACATATCATCAGATCTTTCCATCCCTTCAACCTAGGAGGACACACCAGAAGACACAAGATACATGACCTTACCACGTACCACATTTGCTTGTACCCTGTCTTAAATCTCTCAGCCTTCAGAGCCATGAAAATACTATGTGACTTACACTAATCTATACTGTTTATAAATTACCAAGCCTGTAGCATTCAGTGAAGCAAAAGTGGACTAAGACAGTCAGCATATGTCATCTGAGTATCCCTTACATGTGGGGGATAGTTTTGAGCTCTAATCACAGCCATGTTGACTGGGCACTGGAAGATTATCTGTGTACCTGTTTAGTCCCAGGAATACCTGAGTCACCCATACAAGTTAAGTGTGGTCCCTAACCTGGGCTCTGGATCTCACTTACCCCTTTCAATTCAATTCTTAACTTTTTATATGACTATAGTAAACTTTATAAGGAAAAAAAAGCAGATTTTAGCTTATATATTTGAGGCCTAAAAATCCAAACAGTATGACACAAGATTTGCCAAGGTCCTCATGGAATATGGTGGTGTCAGAGCAGGAAAAACATAGAGAGAGTGCTCACATCTACAAATAGGAAGCCAGCCAGCCAGATAGACAGATAGACTCAAGTCCTACAACCCCTTTCTGTGGACACACTCTTAATTGATCTTCACACTGGGCCTCATCTCTGAGAGACAGAGATACACCTCTGGCCCTATTGGTGGGTTTCTGGTTTGGGTTAGTTGAGTTGGGAAGACTCACCATGAACTGTGGGCTAAACGATTCCATGGATGGGATCCTGGAATGAATTAAAAGGAGGAGCAAACTGAGCGTGGTTACTCTTGTGCTTCCTGAATGTAAATACAGCATGACCAGCCTAGCTACAGAAAATTGGTACCAGGAAGTGAGCTGTGGATGGGATTCATAGGTAAGGAGAACACTGAGGAGTTTGGTGCATTGTGCTGCTGATGTCCTAGGACATTGTAAGAGGAACTCAATGAGTCATTCTGATAGAAGTTTCAAAAAACAAAATATGAAGATAAATGTGGACAGTGAAGGCCCAGATCATGAGATTTCAGGAGGGGATAAGAGATCTATCAGCAGCCGGGCTATAGGCCATTCACACTCTATTCTGGCAAAGATTCTGACTGCATTCTGCTTATGTCCAAAGAATTGGAATGAAACTGAATGCAAAGGTAAGAAACTAACTTGCTTGAAAAAGGAAATCTTATAAAGGATAACACTCCAGTCGTGTCATGGTTTCTGCTCACAGCTCCTATTCAGGTAGAGAATGAGAGGCAGTAACAGGTGAGGCAAAAACAATGTGTAAAATATGCCTTCTGTTTAAAGATCCAGACAAGGCTGGTACTGCAAATGCAGCTTTAATGGTTAAAAAGATTTCATTGAAGAGAAACCTCCTCCATGGCACTGGGACAATGGGAAATGTGCCCTGAGGGCAAGACACCACCCGTTAAAGGTCCCATCATATGAAATTCATTTGAAAGGACAGATCCTAAAAGGATCTAAAAGGAATGGCAGTGGAGAGGTTCCCTGTTCAAAACTAACCACCTCTGGAAATACTACTCCAGAGTCAGCCTGAAAGGCACACAGAGGTCGACGCAACTGTGGTACCAAAGAAGCAGGCTGCATGGTACTCTCCAACTGGTAGCAGAGCTTAGCAGAAGCAACTGTGCGACATTGGTTTGGCATACCTGATAGATGCAAGAGTGAGGGAGTCACGGAGGCTTGTTCCAATGTTCCAGAAAACTCTTTAAGCCAATCAGATGTCTCAGGGGAGGATTCCTTGAAAAGAGGACCTAAGAGGCCACTGCATGAGCCATGAAGGTGAAATCTAAGTTACATTGGAGATTTCAGAATGTTGGAGATGCCAGGGCTGTGAGACATCCACCAAGAAGAGCTGTCTGAACTCAAGAGATGGCTCAAGAGAGGCTTTATGTGGTGTAAGCGGCAGAGCTACAGAAGAAGGACTATACAAGCTGTCTGGGGGCAAAATGATTCCATCAAAAGCCCCACAGAAACATAGGACTGATGCTTTTCCTGCTGGGTTTTAGTCTTGCCTTGGTCCAATATTTCTTTGCTATGCTTCCTTTCTTCTCTTTTGGGATGAGAATGTTTACTCTGTGCTATCATACTATGGAAGCATAGAAGTTATTTGTTGATGTCGTAGAGATGCACTGTCAAACATAGCCTAAAATTTGCATTTATAAATTTGAAGACTAATGGAACAGTTAAAGACTATGGGGACTTTTGAAGTTGGACTGGATGTATTTTACATTCTAAGAAGGTCATAAGCCCACAGGGGAAAGTGGGGGTAGACAGTATTATATCTTAAAAGTGATATTTTGATTATCAGTTTGACAAGAAGTGGACTTGTGGTGGTCAATATTGTCACCTTGTCAAGACCTAGATCAGAGCAAACCTCTGATCATGTATGCGAGAATGTTTCTAGACTGAGTTAATTGAAAGAGGAAGTTTTCTCTAATTGCAGGTGACATTCCATGGACTGAGGGCCAGCATTCACCTCCCTGTTTCCCGACTATTGATGCAATGTGACCAGCCACCTCAAGCTCCTGTGGCCAGGACTTCCCTGCCACAGTGGACTGACCTCTTAAACTCTCAAGCAAAGTAAAGTCTTTCTTAGGTGCCTTTCTCAGGTATTTGCTCCAGAAGTGAAAAAAGTCACCGATACAAGCGATAAACAGTATCTATAGTGCTTCAGAGATCATATTTATCCCTCACTACTGTGGTAGCAAACCACCATGAACATAGTGGTTGAAAACAATCCAATTTTTCTCACAGTTTTGGAGATCAGAAACCAAAACTGGCTCTTAGGAGGTCAGAACTAAATCTTCACACAGTCACTCCCCTCATACAAGGTCTAAGGTAGAATCCTTTTTATTTTTCTCACCTTTTCCAACATCTACAGGCTGCTTACATTCTTTCACTCATGACTTTGCTATTTGATCTCTGTTTCTATTAACATATCCCATTCTTCAACTGACTCTTCTATCCCCTTTGTGGTCATATTTTTACCATCTAAGAAATCTCAGATAATCTCTACATTTTAAGATCACCCACTGAATAGTGTCTGCAAAATAAAATTTGCCACATAAACAAGTATCAGGTTCCAAGACTGGTATGTGGATATATTTGGGGGAGGTCATAATTCAGCCTGCTGTAGATGTGAAGCAGGATGGTTTATTTTATTTCTTATTTAATCTTTCATTTACTGTGATATGTTCTTGGCCCACTTAGATACAGCCCTCAGTTCTCCTAACAGCAATTACATCTCCATAGAAACTGCTCTCTGCAAGGTCACCCAGAGGCTCATCATGGCCATAGTGACCTGAAGCATTCTTAGGGCTTATCTATCTTAATAATGGCAGAATATGATATATTGGTGGTCATTCCCACCTTCTTATTAATAACAAGGCAGTTCTCAAGGTTTGTGTTTCCTGAGCCCCAGGCACTGAGCTAAGGTCTCACAAACACTATATCACTTGCTCTTTCCATAACCTCCCACACTTCATAAGCTAACATAGGAGATGGGGGGCAATTCTATGGCTGCCTGCTACTTTCTAAGCCTCTGTCTCCAAGTCTTGTTTTTCTTCTAAGCCACAAACCTAGAAAACAGACCAACCTACCTTGTCAAAAATAAATACTACAAAAAAATAATCTATACTACAATTATGAGTAGAAAATCCAGGTCATTATTTGTCTATAAAATATGTACATACACATTTTTGTAAGAAAATGATCAAGGAAGTAAGTCAGGTAACTATGTTACAAGACACTATTCCCATAGTAAATTTTTTCTCAGTCCTTTTTAGTATGTGGAGGTGGCATTTGAGGATAGATTATCCAGATTTGTGTTTAATTCCTAGTTCTATTTCCTATGGTCCATGAGACCCATGAGCAAGTGACATATCCCAATAAAATTTTATTTCTTTATAGGTAAAATGGAAAAGATGTGAGTAAATTTAGTAATAAGTGTATTAACTTTGCATAATATAAGTCACATTAAGTTCTTAGAAGTTTTTGACACAGACTAGGCATAAAGTAAATGAAAGCCAGAAAACTCTTAATTATGTAATTATTATAACCAATTAACAGACTCCTTTTTAATAGTTAGAAAAATAAATATAATTGACAAAAATCTGGAGGCTAAAAGTCAGACAAGAGAGTCTATTTGTGAAGTCTCATTTGAGGCTGAAAGTAAAGTTGAAGTCCAGGGACTACTGTACAGTGACAGCCTAGGTGCAGAACTGTGTGCTTCTAAACAACATGGAGTTTTTCTTTAGAAAGAAAAAAATACAGAAAATGACCTTCAATTCCAGAAAAATGGACTTCCAAACATGTAGAAGGCTGTGTTCACCTAGAGATGCAGAGAGCAGGAGCCGCCAGACAGCCTCATCTGAGAAGAGCATGTCCCCACAGAATTCTTTGGGAAATGTGCTCATCACTGATTGCTGCGTAACAAGTTGTCCCAGGACTTAGCAGGTTACACAGAATACACATTTCATTCTCCCTCAGTAATTTTACATGTCAATTCTCCATCTCAGCATCTTGAGAAGGCTACAGTCATCTCAAGTCATAAATGAGAGAAGTATCATCCTAGCTCACAATTGGCAAGAATGACTTCCTCAGAGGTTACCAGACTAAACCCTGGATCCTCGTTGGCTGATTGGCAGAGATCTCTTTTGGCTCTTTCTTTGGACATGGGCCTCTCCGTTGAGTAACTCACAGCATGGTAGCTTATTTCACCCAATCAAGAGATCAAGAAGGAAGGAAATAGTGTCGGGAAATTAAGGCCTGCTAGAAGGAGAGAGGTCACAAAATTCTACAACTGAGTCAGGGAAGTAACAGGCCATACTGAAGCCATACAGGGCGAATTCAGTGGGAAAGGATCATAAATACCAGAGGGGAAGGATGGAGCATTGAAAGGCAAGTTAGAAGCTATCTAGTACAGTTTGCCCCATGCCTCACAATCATACATGTCCCTTCCACTCGCAAAATATTCTAACTTATTACCAAGACCTTCAAGGCTTCATCTTATTGCAGCATCATTTCAAATCTCAGAGGATTAGATTGCAAAATGCGAGTGAGGCTTCTCTATATAAGTCCTTGAGTGTTGAGTGTGTTTCCTTTTTTTTCTTTCACTGAAAATAGATTTATTTCATATGTTATATTCTAATTACAGTTTCGACTGCCCCTTACGCCTTCCAGTTTCTCCTTCCATCTCTTCCCATCCAGATACACAGCCCTTCTGTCTCTCTTTAGAAAACAGACACTGGGAGGTGGTAGTGCCTGCCTTTAATCTCAGCACTTGGAAGTCAGAGCCAGGCAGATCTCTGTGAGTTCGAGGCCAGCCTGGTCTACAGAGCGAGATCCAGGACAGACACCAAAACTACACAGAGAAATCCTATATCAAAAAAAAAAGAAAAGAAAAGAAAAAGAAAACAGATATCTAAGGAATAATAATAAGATAAGATAAATCAAAACCAAACAAATCAAAATATGACAAAATGACCCAATAAGAAAAAGAACTAGAAATGCATACACACACACATACATACACATATATATACACACACATACACACACACATATATATACACACACACATACACATATAGACACACATACACACACATACATACATACACATACATACACATATAGACACACAGACACATATTTCACACACATAGGAACACACATACATATATTCGCACACACACAGACACACATATTTCACACATATAGGAATCCCAGAAAAACTCCAAACTGCAAGTCATAACATATATATGCAAAGTACCTATAAGGTGTGTATGTGGCAGTAACTGATGGGAGAGGGCCCAGCCCATTGTGGGTGGGGCCACCCTGGGTTAGTGGTCCTAGTTTCTATAAGAAAGCTGACTGAGCAAGCCATGAGGAGCAAGTCAGTCACCCCTCCATGGCCTCTGCATCAGTTCCTGCCTCCAGGTTCCTGCCTTGTTTGAGTTCCTGTCCTGGCTTCCTTCAATGATAGACTACAATGTGGCAATATAAGTCAAATAGATTATTTCCTCCCTGCTGTGGGATGTTCTGTATGGCAAATGTGTTGCTAATAAAACACTGATTGGCCAGTGGCTAGGCAGGAAGTATAGGCGGGACTAACAGAGAGAATTAAAAAGAACAGGAAGGCAGAAGGGACTCACTGCCAGCCACCACCAGGACAAGCAGCATGTAAAGATGCCGGTAAGCCACGAGCCATGTGGCAAGGTATAGATTTATGGAAATGGATTAACTTAAGCTATAAGGACAGTTAGCAAGAAGCCTGCCACGGCCATACAGTTTATAAGCAATATAAGTCTCTGTGTTTACTTGGTTGGGTCTGAGCGGCTGTGGGACTGGCAGGTGAGAGAGATTTATCCTGACCATGGGCCAGGCAGGAAACCTCTAGTCACACCTCCCCAACTTCCTTTTTAGTCATGGTGTTTCATTATACTAATAGTAACCCTAACTAAGACAGGAGTAGTTTGTTTCTCCAGTTAGACTCCCTTGGGGGGAAAATTATTTTTCATTTGCAAGTGACTATTAATTGGAGACAGGTTCTGGCATAGGAACATGGGTTTGTGTCTACTTCTTTCAACTCTAGGACCCCATCTGGTGCAGACCTGTGTAGGCCATGTGTATGCTGCCTCAGTCTCTCTGAGTTCATATGTATGCCAACCTATTGTATCTAGAAGGCTTTGAATCTTTGGTGTCCTCCATCCCATCTGGCTCTTACACTCTTTTTACCTCTTCTTCCACAGATTTCCCTGAGCCCTGAGAAGAGGGATTTAGTAGAGACAGCCATTTTAGGGCTGAGTGTTCAAAGATCTCTCACTCTTTGCATTGTCCAGCTTGTGGTTCTTTGTATTTGTTCCTATCTGCTGCATGAGAAGTTTCTCTGATGATGGCTGAGCAAGGCATTGATCTATGAGTATAGCATAATGCCATTAGGAGTCATTCTATTGCTACATTCCTTTAGCAGAACAATAGTATTTGATTTTCTTCAAGGTTCCTGGCCTATCTAGTCTCAGGTTCTTATCCACTCAGGCAAGATTGACCATGACCACTATTACACTGGCATATCTTGCATGTAGGTCATTCTTATAGGTTAAAGGGTTTGTAGATGAGTTGGTGTTTATCTTTCCTTTGGTAGTACTCAGAATGCCCTCTAGTACCATGACTACTACTCCATAGGGGGTGAAGGCTCTATGTAGGCATCAACTCTACTTCTCCTTGTCCAACGACTTGTATAAGCATTGTCTTAATCAATAGGGTCTTGCAGTCCATTTGTGGAGAACCAACAATAGCCTTGACAATAGCCTGAGTTATTCAGGGGTTCCCACTGGACGCTTTTGGTCTACAACTCAATTATATGTAACTTATTCCCAGTGCTGGAAGATTCATTTGGTGATGAAAGATGTCCAGTTGGGGCTCTGTCTCTCCTGTTATTTGGTGATTTCATTTTGGTCACATTCATATATGTGTATATTATAGGAAATTTCTACTGTATTAGTTTTCCATACAACCCCTAAAATGGCCCTTAGTCTTAACCGTCCTTCCCTATATTCCTTTCCTCACCCACATTTCCACTCCCGTTCACTCCCAGTTTGACCTTCCCATTCTAGTTCTCCCTCCCCTCATCCATCCTTAAGTATCTACTCTACTTCTCCTTCCTTGGGAGATCCATCCCTCTCCTTAGTAGGATCTGAGGAATCTCTATTTGTGGTGGCACTTGTAATCTAAGAAATAAAGCTTGCCTGAAGATCAGAGGACAGAGCCAGCCACAGAGTTAAACATAGAGGTCAGGCAGTGGTGGCACACACCTTTAATCCTAGTACTCAGGAGACAGAAATCCATCTTGATCTCTGTGAGTTCAAGGCCACACTGGGCTACATGAGATTAATCCAGTCTAGGAGAGAAACAAAGCCAGGCAGTGCTGGCACACAACTTTAATCCCAGGATTTGGGAAGCACACACATCATTAATCCCAGCACTAGGAAAGTTGAGCTAGGAAGTGAGATGGCTGGGTGGAGAAAGGCATATAAAGCGTGAGGAGAGAGGAACCAGGGCCCTATCAGCTGAGGATTCAGAGGCATTCAGTCTGAGGATTCATGGAGACAGGATCTTCCTTTATGGACTGAGTTGGCAAGGTGAGAAGTGGCTGTACCTTGTTTCTGATCTTCCAGCATTTACCCCAATATCTGGCTCTGGGTTTTTATTATAAGACCATTTAGGATTCATGCAACATCTATTTAATATACTAGAACTGTGTCTCCTAATATAGTTCTATCAAAAATGTTGTGGGCTTCCTATAAGTTGTTTTGGGTGTTATACTCCACTAAAACAAAATCACAACTATAAATACATATGAGAAAAGGTCTTCAGTACACTTGAGTTCCTACTGAGATACCTACAAAGCAGGGCTCTTACCATGCTGTAGCCTGTGTTACTTGCTTGAGAAGACAAGATCCATGAAATATACAACCTTAATCTCGTTAGGCTGCTGAATATTAACCTGAATGATCTTTCTGAGGTTTTAAGAAATGGTAATTAGGCCCTAAATGCTTTTCTCTAAGTCAAGTTTTATCTCTGTATCATGTTTGACTGACAGTGCTCATTTCTCTAGAACAGTCTGCTATTTGGGGTAGTCAATAATTTTCAAAACCATTTAGTTACAGAAGCCAGACAGTACCTATAGCAACTGGTATGGTTTTGCTTTATTTTTGTTTTTGTTTTGAAAGTTCATTAAGTAAATATTTTCCTTTGCACATCAGTGTATGGTGGCATTAAATCTCTCTTTATTCCATAGCAAGACTCTCCCTCCATCTAGGGTCTAAGAACATGTCCTCCTTCTGTTTATATGACCCTTGTACATACACTCATGCACAAACATGCAAAAGCCAGAGCAAGATGTTGTCTTTCTCTGTCACAATCTGACTTACTACCTTGAAACATGATCTGCCACTGAACTACCCAACTATCCAACTAGTCAAGTTGGCCAGCAAGTTCGTAGATCTACTTTCTTCCATCTCCCCCGAATTCTGGGATTAAGGTGTTCCCAGCTTTTTTATGTGCTGAGGATTTGAACTCAGGTCTTCAGGTCCTCATATTTATGGAGATAGTGTACAACAAAATAAAATATAAATTGGTAGTATATGGGCAATTCTAGCTTATAGTAAACACTCTGAAGAGTAATACACACAGCTAATTCTCATATGTGAGAATTGTTGGCCACTTGTAATCTGGAAATAGTGTAGTCGTTTGTCTACAACAAAGCATTTGGAGAGCATTAGTGTGACTTTGAGCTAGCTTTGCCAGTCACAGCTTATGAGACCAGGTACAGATAGCTATTTAGCATCTCTGAACTTTGGCCAGTCCACCTGGAAGGAACAAAGTGTTCAGTGCAGACCATGGTGTGGAGTACTTGCTCAGTAAATGACATGAATGATAATGCAGGCTTTGGAACATGTATTCTAGTGTCAGACAAATTGATGGGTCTGGAAGAAAACTCTACTTTCATTGCTTATTGTCTATGAAACTGTAGGCAGACAAGAAATATGGTTTAGCTTCAATATTTGTGTCTTGAATTGAGTTAACACGTTTATATCGTAAGGGTATTAGGAGGGTTAAATAAGCACTATGTATAAATGTGAGCAGCCATTAGAGCCAGGACCTGATACATAGAATATCATCAAAAAATGGTTTAGTCTTCCATTGAAGATGGAGTGAAGCCAGTTCGATTAGATGCAGAATTCTCTGGATTTTCCTTGATGAATTATAAAAGGAATGGAGACAATTTATATGTGACAATTAATTGGCCAAGAAACAAAATTATTGCTAGAGTAAAATTGAAGAAGTTATAATAGACATTGGAAAATACTGGTGTCAAGCTTGGCTCCTATTAGGTGTGATGGTGCACATCTGTAATCATAGCACTTGAGAGGCTGAGGCAGGAGGTCACAAGTTCACGGCTGTATAAGACCCTGTCTCAACAAAACAATGTTGAGTTTTCTAACATTAAAGAACACAACTATTTAATCAGAACATACCTAGTAAACGAGTTTTTGAAGGTCAACATTATGTCTAAACACCTATTTATAAGTTCTATTTATAGGTTGCCTCCCACAACAAAAATGGCAAAGAGTTGATCAAATAGATTGTATGTCATTCAGGGTTGACTTGAGACATGGGAGCTCCACAAAACCTAATGATGTGACACCCTTATACCATACTTTCTTTAAGTATTTTTTGTTCTTTTTTTTTAATCGAAGCTAAGGGGAAGATCCAATGGCTTCATTCACAAGAAATTGAATGTAAGAAGTCACGTATTAACTTCATCCTCTATAAAAGGATGGACTAAGGAATAACTAAGTAGCTCCCATTTTTTCCTTTTCTTTTCTCTCTTTTTTTTCCAGATTGCTCTCACAATTTCCTTTTTGCAATTTTCTAGATGAGAGAATATCTTGGAAAGCAAATTAGGGCTTTCAAATTTGGGTGAGTAAATGAAGTCACTCATTCTTGGTAAGCAAAACAACATGCATTATTGATTTGGGGACTGCGCTGGCGGCAAGCTGATGTGTGATTCACCGAAGTGCTCCACATAGACAGGTTGACACTATGAGGAGTGAAACCAATTTGCATCTTGCCAATTTATTCCAATGATGTTTCAGTTCTCCTTTTGGAACTGCAGCCTATGTGGATCCCCAGCTTGCCTTCTCATTAATTTGGCTCTGAATTCTACTCCAAAATCTGTAGGTCGTTGAAACACATGAGGAAAAAAAAATCTGTAAATGCGACTCTTCTAGGGAAAGCAATTCTAAAGGAAGTTCTCCTTAGGAAATGCCTGCCGATGGGTTATTAAAAAGTGCTTCAGGTTAACCAGCAGGAAAGCATTAGAGAGGAGCAGCTTTTATGATAAGCACAGTAATTAGGCTGGGTCAGCTGGCCCTCCATTGAGTGCTGAGATTGAATCCACTAATTTTATGGTGTTCTTTTTCCCAAAGCATTCCCCTAGCTAGGGAGGACAATCTTGTCAGATAGAGAATAAAATCTTCCTCAGACCATGGGTACTTAAATTGGTAATGCTTCTTCAGATCACCTGGCATTAGTAGGGTGGCTGGGGGCAAAAAGGAAAAGTCTACTAAGAATTTCTAGGACAAAAGATTATCAGGAATGAATGTGATAGGCTTGGAAGAAAAAGATTCTAATAGATTGACTTTTCTCTTTTGCTTTTCCAAATATCTAATAGAAATTAACCCTCCCCCCACAAGGCTTAAGTCTGCAGGCCACGGCCCTCTGAATTAATGTGTCCCCCAGTGTCAACTGCAAGTTTGTGTGTAAGGAAAAGTCAGGCTCAAAAGATGTCACACTCTTCTACTACCAAGAGAAAATCTGGAAATTGGAAAGGAAAGAGAAAGGAAATGACACCAGACTAAAACAAGCAATGGCTTTAGTGTGAGATCCACCAGCCAGGGAAGTCAGTAGCCAAGTGTGAGCTCAAAGATGGCACCCGGGTTATTTGGAAGCCAGGAAAGCTTAGAAGTTAGAGAAGAGACGGTTGATTGGCTAGCAAAAGGGGGAAAGTTTTAGGGAGTCTTTGTGCATGTATAGATGGCTATTATACCTCTTTACACACAATCCTATAGAGTCAGTTATGTTGTTTTCATAGGATTTGGTGCTTCCTAAGTCAAAAGCTCATTGATTAGATTTGCCATTTCCTTCTGTACTCGTCGTTCTTGAAAAGCTGCTGCAAACCCCAACCAGGGGTGAATTCAGAAAGGCTTTTCTTAAAGACAACCAAAGACCATTTTTGTTTAAGGAATTTGTGCCAGGGTATGTCCAGGCCACAGGGGGTTTGGGTGTTAGAAGATGAGACCTCAGGGACATGACTTCTCTGAAGGCTAGGGTGGGATCATCTTCTTACAGAAGAGGCTCCTGGAGTTGCCTTTCCGTTTGCCCCATGAGATCATGCCATGAGAAGGCTTCATTCTATGAACCAGCAGGGGGTCCCCACCAACTGGTATTGTGTTCCCCAAAATATTGTGTACCTTAATAAACTTATTTGGGGTCAGAGAACAGGACAGCCACAATATTAAACATGAGGATAGGCAGTGGTAGCACACGCCCTTAATCCTAGCATTCCAGAGACAGAAATCCCTCTGGATCTCTGTGAGTTCAAGGCCACATTGGAAATGGCCAGGCGTGGTGACACACGCCTTTAATCCCAGGGAGTGGTGGTAGAAAGGAGAAAGGTATATAAGGCGTGAGGACCAGAAACTAGAGACATTTGCCCTGGAGAGGCATTTGGCCTGGAGAAGCATTTGGGCTGGTTAATCATTCAGGCTTCTAGCAAGCAGTTCAGCTGAGAGTCATTTGGATATGAGGACATAGAGGCTTCCAGTCTGAGGAAGCAAGACCAGCTGAGGATCCGGCAAGGTGAGATAGCTGTGGCTTGTTCTGTTTCTCTGACCTTCCAGCATTTACCCCAATACCTGGCTCAGGTTTGATTTTATTAATAAGAACTTTTAAGATTCATGCTACAGCTCTCAATCTTCTGTCATCCCACTCTTGTAGTCATGAGCCCCAGAACTGAAAATACATGTTTTTGCTAATAAGAACGCAGTTAACAAATAGCAGCTTAGATAGACCGAGGCAATACTGACTGTGTGAATGAACTAAAGGGACCAAGAAACACTTAACTCACCTTATTTGGCTCTGATATTTCCACAATTCTATTAGATTTGCTTTTAATAATATTCATGTCTTAAGCATCCCTCTCCCTTAGAAAGATACATGAATCAACCTCATGTTGATTAATCTTGAATTCCTCCTACCTAGCTCAATCACCACACTCTGATCACCTGCATTCTAAAAATATTGGCACCAACAACTGCAGTAAATAGTTCAGGTGCTTTTTTTTTTTCTTTGACAATGTATCTTGATCATAGTCACCTTTCATTTCCTCTCAAATCTACCTCCACCTCCCTGAAAACAACACTGAGTTGAATTTCTGTTGCTGAGGTACTCCTGAGTGTGGGCAACCTACCAAGAGTGACATCATTAAACAAAACACTTCTCTCTCTCTCTCTCTCTCTCTCTCTCTCTCTCTCTCTCTCTCTCTCTCTCTCCCTCCCTCCCTCCCTCTCTCTCTTCCTCTCTCTTCTCCCCTCCCCTCCTAGCAACTATGAAAAGCCAATAGTTCTTTCACGCCCACCTCCCCCATTCCACATTCTTCCCGTTGGGTTTGTTGGATTTGGTTTGCTTTGCACAAGTCTTTTGCATGCTGTCACAGTTGCTGAGTTCATAGGAGCGACTGCCCGACCATGTCCAGAAAACACTGTCCCTTGATGTTATCCACCACCTCTGGCTCTTGCAATCTTTCTGCCCCGTCTTCCACAAAGATCCCTGGCACCTGGGGAGACGGCTGAGACAGACATCCCATTTAGGCCTGAGCACTCTGCACTCTTGATTAGCTCTCTTGGCAATACCCTCAGTACTTATTGTTGAGGCTAATCTTTTTTTTTATTCTTTTCACATTTTGACACGATCAAGGATAAGGACGGAGCATATGAATACAAAATGCACCGAATTCATTCTCACCTTTTCTGGGAATAAAAGAAGACACTCTTTGTCAAAACCGTCCATCTTTGGAGACCGTTCCCTACCCAAAAGTAGAAACAAATAAAATGTAGTCTTTGGATCATCACATGTGGTTTGTGAAATTCTCCTCCAACTCAGACACCTCAGGTTCTTTTCTCAATAAGGAAAATACTGTCCTTACTGCCTTTGTTCTGCATCACTGCAGGAGAATTTGGCCCTTCAGTATCTTGAAGATGCTTTCACCCGGACATGCTCTTCACAGGGCACCACTGCCAAGTCTGTGCAGTTGCTGCCGTCCGCCACCTTCTTATATACTGTCATTCCCTCCCACTCCCAAGGGTCTTATTTGGCCAACACCCATCCCCCAGTGGTTTATCCTCTGCTCTTGGTGAGACACTGAGATTGATCTAAGATGCCCATTGCTTCATCGTGGGTCAGATCTTCTCTATACAAATGTTATGCTCAGGGATCTTCATTTCACCAATATTATGACAAGATGGATGGTCCCATCACCTGGACATCTAGCCCCCATGCTCTCTTAGAAGGACTTAAGTAAGAAAGCTACAGTCATAAGTTTGGACACAGCTTCTACCATTCTAGATCCCCTGAAGTGGAGAAATACTTAGCTCAGCTCACCTTAAAAGACTCATTATGATTTATCTCTTTGATACACACTCCGTATTTCAACCCCTCCTGTGAAAAGGATTCCTATTTTAGCTTCACCAAATTACTGTGGGAAAATCATGATTTGGGGAATCAAATATATCTATGGCAGATGTATTTTCAAAGATGCTGATGAAAGAGCTTCCATGCTACATATCTTCTAAAATCTTAACACTTCCTCATAAAAAGGCAGAATCTAGTTATTTTCCATTCAAGGTCATCAGGCTACATCTTGCTCATAACTCTCAGGATACAAAAGACATTGAATTCTTTCTGAGGTTGATTCAGAAAAGGAATGATGCTTCTGTCTCTTTGTCGCTGTTCTCATTCTTGGCATCCTCATTCACCATGCGAGCAGATGAATGACCCTGAGTCTGCTGTGCTGGTAGACAGTCCAAAACCTTGCACAGAAGACCTTGTGCAGCATTGAGCTCGATGAAGAGAGTGGAATGGCCAGCTGGGCTCCAGCTGTTCATTTCCAGTCAAATTAGACTACAACCCCAAGAACAGAAACATCAGAGCTGTCTCTTGAGCCTTTCCAGATCTCTTAATCAACAAAACAGATTAAAAAAAATATTACAGAGTCTGAAGAGATGGCTCAGCAGCTAAGAGCACTTGTTATTCTTCTAGTGGTTCAGTTCCCAGAACCCACATCAGGTAACTCACAACAATCTGCAACTCCATTTCCAGGAGTTCAGATACCCTCTTCTGGTTTCTGCAGGCATGCACATGGTTCATAGACATACATGCAGCCAAAACACACATACATATTAAATAAAAATTAAAGAAGAAAATATTGCATTGTTTTCATACACAGAGGGAACCTTGCTCTGAATTTTGTGTCAACCACAAATTTATATGGTGAAAGTAAATCACCAATGTGATGGATTAGTAGGTGGAACCCTTGAGTGATTACTGAGTCATAAGGGGAGAGCCTCATGAATGGGACTAGTGCCCCTATCAAAGAACTAGTTAGTAGCCCCTTGCACCAAGTAAGGATACCAAAAACACCATATAAGAAGAAGTAAACTCTCACCAGGTTCTCAACTGTTGGATCCTAGACTTACCAGCCTTTAGAAACATGAGAAATATTTGTTATTTGTAAACCATCTGGTTTCTAATATTTTTGGCAATCTAAATGAACTGACCATTCATTAAACAATGGCTGGATTAGTCTGCTCAGGCTATGTTTTAGTCAAGGTTTACTAGAGGAACAGAGCTTACAGAATGAATATATATATACACATATATATGGGGATGTGGTGGTATTGTATTCCCCAAAATATTGTGTACCTTAATAAACTTATCTGGGGTCAGAGATGGAACAGCCACAATATTAAACAGAGGTTAGGCAGTGGTAGCACACGCTTTTAATCCTAGCATTCCAGAGACAGAAATCCCTCTGGATCTCTGTGAGGTCAAGGCCACATTGGAAACGGCCAGGCATGGTGACACACTCCTTTAATCCCAGAAAGAGCGCCTTAAATCCCAGGGAGTGGTGGTAGAAAGCAGAAAGGTATATAAGGCGTGAGGACCAGAAACTAGAGGCATTTGGCCTGGAGAAGCATGTGGCTGGTTAAGATTTCAGGCTTCTAGCAGCAGTTCAGCTGAGACCCATTCTGGATTAGGACTCAGAGGCCTCCAGTCTGAGGAAATAAGACCAGCTGAGGATCCGGCGAGGTGAGATAGCTGTGGCTTGTTCTATTTCTCTGACCTTCCAGTGTTCACCCCAATAACTGGCCTCAGGTTTGATTTTATTAATAAGAACCGTTTAAGACTCTTGCTACATGGGGATTTATTAGATTAGTTTGCAGCCTGTGGTCCAGCTAGTCCAAGAATGCCTGTCTCTATCAATGGAACGTCCAAGAATCCAGTAGTTGTTCAGTCCATGAGGCTGGTTGTCTCAGCTGGTCTTCAGAATATGCCAGAATCCTGAAGAAGTAGACAATAATGTCTGTGAAGAAATAGACTTGCCAGGGAAAGTGAGGGCAAGCAGGCAAAGAGCTAGCTTCCTTCTTCCATGTCCTTTCTATAGGCTTCTAGCAGAAGGTATGCCCAGATTAAAGGAGGGTCTTCCCACCTCAAAACCTTTGGATTAAAGGTTTCTCTTCCCACCTCAAAGATCTGGGTTGAAAGTGGGTCTTCCCATATCAAGTGATTTAGTTAAGAAAAATTTTCCTCACAGGTGTACCCAGCCACTTGGGTTTTAGTTAATTCCAGATGTAGTCAAGTTGGCAACCAAGAGAGCCATCACAGGCTGCATCACAGAGTAGTGGTGACTGAAATAGCGGAAATTCATTTCCTCAGAATTCAGGAAGCATGAGGTCCACAATCAAGATTACAACATATTTGTCGTTGATAAGAAGTCTTTTCCTGGCTCACTGGTGGTCATCTTCTACATTCATATATGTCCTTCAGTGCATGTACACATGCATGTGTCACTTCTAGTGAGGATGCCATCTGACTGGATAATAAGATGAGAACATCACTTATGTGATCATTTAAACTTATTTCCTTAGAAAACTGTTTTCAAATATAGCCATACTCATGGAGAAGGCTTCAACGTATGAAGCGGGGAATGAATTTGGGAAAGGATTATAGCACCTTAGTTTAAATTAAAGTTTTACCACTGTAAAATTTATTTAACCAGAGTGTGATGGCTATTCTTGGTTGTCAACTTGACTACATTTGGAATTAGCTAAAATCCAAAAATGGAGGGCACACCAATGAGGGATTTTTTTTTTATTTTTATCTTTGCTTAACTTGAAGTAGGAAGACACACTTCTAATCTGGATCTTGAGGTAGGAAGATACATACTTTAATCTGAGTCTTGAGGTGGGAATACACACCTTTAATCCCAGCCACACATTCTGCTAGGACATGGGAGAAGGAAGCTTTTGTTTTTTGCCTGCTTGCTCTCTTTACTAACAAGTTCATTCCTTCACTGCTGTTAGAGCCTACTTGTTCTGGATTCCAGTGTATAAGTGTGTATGTGTCCACACACACACACACACACATACATACATACATACACATATATATATATATA
>CABHPQ010166319.1:26906-52059 GCA_902168405.1 Peromyscus aztecus
ATATATATATATATATAGTGAGTGAAAGAGAGAGAGCGAGATTCATTCTATTAGTTCTGTTACTCAGGAGAACCCTGACTTACACTGAGTAATTAATTTAAATTACACTGTGTGATTTATTTAAGGTCTTTGACTTCCAAATTTATTTTGGGTAAACATAGAAATAATAATCCTATCTCACCAGATGGAGAACTAAAGAAGAATGTGTCTGAATGTTTTATTCAGGTCTAGGAAGAGACAATGACAGACTCCGACAAGTTTAGTAGCACAATTAAATGCTACATCTGTAAAAATTCTCATGCTGCAGCAGATTCATGTTTCCCGTTGACTGCTGTCTTCTTTCACTAAAAGCATGCAATGCTTCAGAAATCCTTTTCCCATTTCATGTACGGAGTACATCTCTCCACTGGGATGATTTCCTTCTTCTCATTTTTCCCTTGATTCCCTGATGTGAGAGCCATTCAACAGAGCCCCACATGGTCACCTAATGATGTATAAAACTATGCTACACACTGAAATGATGGTAATTTCTACACACCAGGAAACTGTAGGCTGGAATAATGGAGTGGAGGGGGGTAGCTAGTGCCCAGGCTGTTTGCTTCCTCCAGTATAAGTCAAGAGACACAAACAACTTCAAAACACAACATCTCAGTAAGCTGAAGTGAGCAAAATGTTCCAGCACTGCTTAACAACCAAAACAGGAATGATCCAGACCTTCATATGGGTTCAAGAGAAATCATGCAGGTGAGCCCCAGGCATGGGCTTTCTTTTAGAACACATGGACAATGATGAAGAATTGTTTTTGTTTTTGTTTTTAAGGATAATTGAAAGACTGAAGAGGCAAGCCACACACAAGGAGAAAATATTTTCAAAAGATGTAATGACAAATGACTTAAACATTAGCAAAAGATATCTCACTAAAAGTGACTCACAGAGACTGGGACTCTTGCTCAGTTGGTGGGTGCTTACCTGGCATGTGTGAAGACCCAGGTTGGATCCACATAACACATAATGGAGAACTCAGGAGGTAGAAGCATGAGAATATAAAGTTCAAGGTCATCCACAGCTGTATAGTGAATCCTAAGTCAGCCTTGGCTATAAGTGACCCTGTCTCAAAAAAGAGAAAGAAAAGGCATACAAACGGCAGATACACACATGAAAAGATGATCAACATCTGATTATTAGGGGATTATAAACTAAAAAAACATATTGAGATGCTTCAACACATCTGTGTTAAACTTCAAACTTCTGACCACAAACACTAGAGAGGATGGAGCAACCAGGACACTTTCACAGGTATGAAGGTATTGGAAGACATTGCTGCCTGGTAGAGGTCACAGTCTACCGTAGCCTGGCAGCTTTCTCTAAGCTCTACAATATAAGACTCCCTCCCTCCCCAGCAAAGCTTCCTACTCTCTACCCAGCCTTATCTAGAGGATGTCTTTAGGCCCAGGATGCCTGACTTATCTCAAGGGTGATCCTTGACACAGTTCTCTGCAAAAGCTGTTCCCCTGATGACCCACGTGGTAATTAGGCAAGTGCTCTAGCCATTTTGATAGGTCTCTACTGTCACATACAAAGCCTTGTGATAGGAGCGTGCCATTTGGTGCAAATTAGGCTCTCCAATCCTATATATCCCTCATGCACTGGAATAAATTAGAGCTGATTCACTGAAGTCTGTCTCCCAGATAGCTGTCTCCGTTCATGCTCACGGGCCACATACAAAGCTTTCTGTTGCCACTGCTGCGTCTTGCCCTCTTGACCTGGTATCCAACAGGCCAAGAAGGAAAGAGGATCCCCCACATTAGGGATGCAAAATGAGACAGTCCCTTAGGAAGACAGTGACTTTTAAACTTAACATTCTCTTCCCACCCAACTCAATAGTAACTCTCCCTAGGATTTACTAAAACAATTGAAAACCTATATCCATCGATGCAGATTTCTGTACTCAAACATTTATAAGATCTTTTCTTGTTTGCCTAAATATGAGAATAACCAAGATGCCATTCAATAAGAGAATAAACTGTGGTACATCTATATAATGAAATATTATCTAGTCTTCAAAATGAGATAAACTATCATTTCATGAAAACGTGGAGAAAACTTAAATTCATATTGTTTTATGAATGAAACCAATCTGGTTATAGGTGTATAGCATATGAACCCAGCTATATAATTTCCTGGAAAAAATACACAACATTGACAGTGTAAAGAGGTTTGGGAGAAACAGGCAGGGGGATGACTAGATGCAACAAAGGATTTTTAGGCCAGTGAAACTACTCTGTGTGATAAAATAGCGGTAGAGACACATCACTTTACATTGGTGCAGACCCACAGAATGTACAGAACAAAAGTAAATCCTCATGTAAAGAGCAGGCTTTGAGCAATAACAGTGTGTGAGCACTGGTCCTTAGATTCCAACACACACCTTATTCTCACGGGAGACATTGATATTGGGGATGCTGTGCCTCTCAGAAGGGGAATAAATACATGGAAATCCCCTGAAATTCTTATCAATGTTGTTGTGTTTCTAACAGAACTTTTAAGAGAAGTTTGTCTTAACAAGAAACATTAAAAGAAAAAGCCAGTTTGATATCACTCCTCACTGTTTCGTTCACTGCTGTGGTTTATCTTGTGGAAGCAGGACAGACAGACGATCTTTGTCGATAGGAAAGCAATGTCTTCCACCAAAGCAAGAGAGGGAAAGCATCCTTTGATGGAGACCTGCTGTTTGCCATTTCTTTCCCTCCGGGAGAGCTTTATAAGCTAAAATGTCCTCAGCTCTTTCAGGAAGTCAGCATAAGCATTTTCCCAAGCGACGCGGTCAACATGCTGCCCTTTGGCACTGAAGCACGGAGCCCTGTGTTGTAGTTGTTATGGGAAATGGAGATGACTGTGGTGAGGGGATGGAGAAGATGAATGATGACGTCATGAGGGAACCAGCAGACTGCCAATCAACCAAGGCACCCACTTGAGAATCACCTGACTGCCGCAAGGCCTTCCGTCATGGTTGCACCATGTACCTCAGCGCTGACTTTGAGCCTGCTTTATGACAGGGGATGCCACTTAGCACCCCTGTCTTAAAACACACCTGTTTCCTCCTGCTAGGAGTAGGAGAGGATGCCAAGAGAAAGGAGCTTTTAACTGTGAAAGATCATAGGGGTGAGCACATAAAAACAGACCCGGATGTGTGGTTAGCATGCAATTGGAAATACTTGCCTGGCCAGGTAATTTCTTTATGGTTTCACAGTCTCACTATCATATATTTTTACTTCTAAAGTATTGAAGAAAATTATACAAAAAATTAGCCTACTACGGAGGTTCGCATTTTTGTGATGAATTCTGTATCCTGTACACCTACTGAGAGTGTTTGCCCCCAGAATTTTGTCCCCTTCTAGGAAACAACCATGATCTGATCTGAGCAGAAATGTGTTGTGGTACAGATCTAAGACAGAACTACCTTTAGCCCCATACTCACCGGGTTTCTGTGTATACTCGGGTGTGTCCTCATCTAGCACAGGGTATGTGATATCAGCATTGGGCTTTGCTGTGGTCATCAAGGCATCCCTGTGTACTCTCTAGGTGGACGTGGAAATTCTTGTACATTTCAAAAGAAGCGGTTCCCTAGGCTACATTTTCCGTTGGTTCTGAGAGAGTACAAAGTAGGTTATCCCCACATCTGAACTCCCATCTCACATGGCTTGCTGATCATATTGGAATGTGTGTGAGATATCAAATTGTGTGATGAGTACATTGTTGAACACAAACTGGGTTTCACTAGCCCGTGCCTTTGTTCTCTGCTTCCTGGAGGTAGATACCTCTCAGCTCTACCCAGAAGGCCCGCCTAGCAGAGAAGCTAATCTGTGCAACCATGCTATGGACAGCCTGGCTCTCCCATCCTTGCTGCCTTCTCTCTCACTGTGTGCTGAGAGCAGCTCACCATCTCTGTTCAGAATTTAGGAAAACCCCAGGAGTCTTTGAACTTCTCACTCACTAACAGGTAAGTGGCATCACACAAAGCCATGGTGAATCAATAGTCTCTCTGTAAAGTGGATATGCACGGCTTCTCCAAGTGGCTGCTGTGAGCATTTACATTCTGAAGTCCCATCGCGGGTTTTCCACAGGCATGAGTGGGGGAAATAATGAGGAAGAAATGTAGTCTAATGTGGGGTGGTTTGTATCAGAACAAGGGCAGTAAGAAGAAGAGACGGCCGACACGAGCTCAGAGGGCTTGTCTGTAGGGGGCAGCCAGCATGTTCCCTTTCAAGGGTAAAGATAAGGGGTTGAGCTGTTGAGCAGAGAGAGAGAGTGATGAGGAGAATAAAAGGATGTACATTTTAAAAGACTGATTCAAACAAGGTCTGATAGGCAATTGGAGAAATTCGTGATCCAGGTAGCAGAGGAGAAAGGACCTCAGCCTCCTTGCTCCCTTTCCAGCTTGCTTTTATCCACAAGATACCATTTCTTCTCTCCAAACACTTCGGCACTAAAATCACGTTTTCATTCTCATTGGCCGTGGGGATGGCAACATCTTTGATCTTCGACTTACTGAAGCAGCAGCCTCGTGTTCTACTTCAAAGTATGCTTTTCTGACTTAAGGGCATTTTAATAAAGAGTTCTCCAAGACCCAGTTGCCTATCATCTGGAATAGTAAGGAGCTGTGTGGCTCATCAGGTCACACAGTGCTAGAATCACAAGGAAACTTCTACAAGGGGAAAAAAAGCCCACCAGGAGAGGTAGAGAGTAGCTTTTCACCATTTCCATTGGCTTTGTAAGGTCCACCCCTCTAAGCTTCATCCCTCAGGCTGCTGTTTAGAAGTCAGTTAGAGCATCAGAGCAGGGGAAACAGAAGCCTTCCGTTCTTAAGGACATAGCAATAGTATGGTATGGAAAAACTTCCATTCCTTTTTTATGCCATATGGGAATGGCCCCATGCAGCGAAAGTTATTTAGGTCAAGAACGGCTCTCTCCTGTTAGGGAAGAGAGTTTCTCAGGTGGATCCATGCATGAGGAGCTATGTGAGAAATGGCAAATGTTTTTTCTTCCTAAAGTTCCATTATGTATGGAAGAAAGAAGATAATCCACAGAACCCATCTTCACAACTTGCTTTGAGGGGAGCAATGCTTCAGAGAACCCTAAAAGAAATGAAGCAGTGACTTCACTAGAGACATTCATGGTAGCCAGTAACCAAATCTAAGTTGTGACGAATTTAAGCCAGCTTTCAAATACTGTCAATAAATCAACATTTAAAATATACAACAAGGGAAGTTTTAGATATTCATATTAGTGGTCTACTATTTGGTCTACAGTTTGTTTGGTTTGTTTATTGGATCTTTTTTTTTTTTTTTTTTTTTTGAGACAGGGTCTCACCATGTAGCTTTGGGTGGCCTGGAACTCATTATGTAGACCAAGCTGGCCTGAAACTCAGAGAGATAGCTTGCTAAGATTAAAGGTGTCACTACATACTGTTGATGTAGAGTTCAAGTGTAAACATTCACAGCCATTGACTCATAGCTGGTTTCTGCAACAAAAGCAACAGTCCAAACGGCACAAACAAACTTCAAGCAAAAGTCCCTTGGCCCCTCATTTTACCACGTGCTAGTTAATATACCTTTTCATGTGCCTTTCCCCCCCCCCTTTCTCTACAGGCTTTCCCACACCCATCTTACCCACCCTCTCCTTCTGCACTATTTGAAAATAGGCTTAAGACACTGTGACATCCCTGCTTAAGAACTGTCTCTTCAGAAAAGAGCTTTCCCAAGCCATCATCTGACTATCACGTGTAGATATGGATTAACCTGTATACGACACAACTGTTAATATTCTACAGTTCCAAAAATATCACTTGGCTGAGTTTCTCCTTAAATCTAGATCTAATCAAGAGCACCTCGTTGTGTTTAACTGTCCTGCCCTTTGACCTCTTTAATTTGCAGCCCTGCACTTGGTGGTTTTTTTTTTTTCTCTCATGTCATTGAGTTATTTTAATTTTTAAAAATTTTATTTATTTTACGTGTATGGATGTTTCACATGCAAGTGTATCTGTATGTCTGGTGTCCTCGGAGGCCAGAAAAGGGCATTGGATCCCCTAGAACTCAAGTTACAGTTAGTAGTGAACTGCCATGTGGGTACTGAGAATCAAACCCAAGTCTTCTGGAAAAGTAGCCAGTGCTCTTAACTTCTGAGTTGTCTCTCAGGCTCCTACTGAAATTTGTGAAAAATCAAGAACAATTGTTTGAAGAATGGCTTCCGACTTGGAGTCGTTAATTTATTTCCTTTGGTTTCCATAGAAATGGATGTTTTTACAGAACAGTTCTATGGTGGTAAGTTAATGTTCTTGCCATTGCTTTACATTGTCAATGCAAGAACCATAGCTCCAGCTCTCATATCAGTAAAGGGAATAAGAGAGAGTTTATTCTGGAGCCACTTTAAGTGACCATGGCCCCAGAACACAGATTTAGGCAGCCCCAAATTCTATGTTCCAACCTGGAAGCAGTTTCATGACGTTTTATAGTTTTACAGAACAAAGAAATTCATCAATCAAGGCAAGTTTGAAATACATGAGTAGACACAGCAGAGAGGTGGTTACAGCAAGATGAAGAAGTTTCTCTACGGCCTCAGAATGTTATCTGAAGACATTCAATAGTGTTCATATGGGTGGAAAGTAATGGTCTGCTAAGTTAACAAATTTCGAAAGGTTTTCATCTATTAGGCACAGGATGTTAGTTCTGACACAGAGGAGGGCAAGGCATGGCTGTTCTGGGGGCTAAAGCTAGCCAAGATAAGGTGATTAGCCTTTGACCTGCAACCTTCCAACCTCTACACATCAGTGCAATTCTAATCAGTCTCTGCAGACACAGCTTCTTTCCAGGAGTTCCCGTTCACAACATCCATGGGCCCACAATGTCCACTTAAGCCATTATCATTATTGATGATACATCCGTACTCTTAGTTAAGCTGGTGTCTGAGGCACTTCCTTGTAAAGGGGCTTTTGGTCCCTTTGTAGTCATCAAGTAATCTGAATGTATAAATGCTGAGAGCATAGAGGTTCCTTTCCTTCTTGATGGAGAGAGTATAGTGCACTCTTCCTTACATGTCAATGTCCAGGTCCCTAGAACTTGTTAATATGTTAGGTTATGGGATGCTTTAGTTGAGATTCCCTGTGTGACTCAGGAAGAATATCTGAGATTCAGTGTAGCTTGCTTTGAAGATAATGGAAAGGGGCCACAAGCCTTGGAATATAGTGGATCTTTGAACTGAAAATCACAAGGAAACATTTATCCCCTGTATCTATTGTAGCCAGAAGATTTCCTGTGTCCCAGCCTGTCAGCAGCCTGGACACATCTCTCCCACTCGAGTCCCCCAAGTAAACACACACAGGCTTATATTAATTATAACTGCTTGGCCATTAGCTCAGGCTAACTACTGACTAGCTGTTATACTTAAACTCAGCCCATTTCTGTTCATCTATATGTCGTCACATTTTCCATGGCTTTACCTGTGTGCCATTACATGCTGCTCCCTGGATGGCGGGCTGGTGTCTCCTGACTCAGCCTTCCTCTTCCCGGAATTCTCCTTGTCTGCTTATCCCACCTATACTTCCTGCCTGGCTACTGGCCAATCAGCATTTTATTAAACCAGTGTACAAAAGCATTATTCCACAGCAATCCATAGAAAGGAATGTCACCCTGGTGATGCATCAATTTAGTCTCAGAGAGCCACGTGACACCTTTAACCTACACAACTATAATATGTTTTCATGTTTCAAAGCACTGCATTCTTGTTAATGTTACAATAGTAATAGGAAACCAATGTACGCTCTAAAATTGCAGCTGGTGATTTAACAGACACAGGAGTTCCCTGCCTCACTGATTCTTACAATGGAAATTGTGAGATGATGTTTACTCATTCTATAAATATTTTCATCATATTCACTGGCACTCTTCTGAAAGAAAATCAACCTTCTTTCTGCCTCTTTCTCTCATGAATACCATAATAAATTCATAGACCTTTTTCTCTTTGACTTCAGTATTCCCCTACACAGTGCTCTTTATTATAAATCTGATCACTAGTTGAACCTCAAGTGATTCCTGTGCTCATCTGAAATTGTCCTGTCAATCTTAGAGCTCTTTCTTGACTTCTGGACCATGATGCATAGAGTTAACACCTTGTCAGTCCCAAACATGGAATTAACCACTGACTATCACAATTCTCTTTTTTCTTTTCGTGGCAAATGATGTTGAGAAACCTGGGTCACAGAAGGACTGAGATTTACTGATAAACTGGCATCTCAGTTTAGCTACCATTTGGGGAAGCATGGCTCTTCATGGGCAGTGGGAAATTTCTTTTCATAAATAGCTTTAAACATATAGGTTTTTAACTTCTTCTGCGAATAGCTCAGATATTTTCTCAATTTTATCAGATAGATTCTTTTTCTCATTTCACCTCATCGTTTAATAATGAAATTAGCTTTGGTGTTGATATATGTCACAATTTTCTCATTTTTTTTTAATCCTTTGACTTTGAGGTTATTGGAATGCATTCACCATCATTAGGTCTGAACCCTATCATGTTTGCTATCAGGAATCCCTCCCATCTGTCTCATGGAATGCATTGCTCATCTTCATTTTGGCTTCTCTGACTCACTCACTTTCGGATATGCCTCTTAAAAAAGCACGTACTAGGATGTTTCTTTGTGAACCAGTCTGAATGTTTTTAAATGGGTGAAGGAAGTTAATCTTGCATTACTTACACGGTCTTGTTTTGATATTATTCTCTATTTCCTTTGTCCTTTTTCTGCGGCGTCTTTGTGTGTGATGAGTGTTCATAGTAAAATCATGTCAGTGATTTTTACAGCTCTGTAGCCTCATTTCAGCTTTTGTATTTCTGTTGTGCCCAAATGTGTGCTGTTTGCATGGGATTCTTCTTCCACCCCCCCTCTGCGTCTGCTGTTATCATAGCTCCCCAGGTAATTTGTCCAATGCTGCTTGCCCTATTTTCTCTGGGTTAGAGAAAGCATGTGCTCCCTACATGATTCCTTAGCTGTCTTAGGTGTTGCTGGAGAGCTTTTCTCCAGGTCCCACCAAGCCCCGCAGTTCCACAACCCACGTATAAAATAATCACTCAGACGCTTATATTACTTATAAACTGTATGGCCGTGGCAGGCTTCTTGCTAACTGTTCTTATATCTTAAACTAACCCATTTCTATAAATCTATACCTTGCCACGTGGCTCGTGGCTTACCAGCATCTTCACATGCTGTTTGTCATGGTGGCGGCTGGCAGTCTCTCTACCTTCCTGTTCCCTCAATTCTCCTCTCTGTTAGTCCCGCCTATATTTCCTGTCTGACTACCGGCCAATCAGTGCTTTATTTATTAACATATTTGTCATACAGAACATCCCACAGCACTTCCCCTTTTCTTTTTTTTTAAAAAGGAAAGTTTTAACTTTAACATAGTAAAATTACATATAACAAAACAATTATCGAGCAAGAATTACAGTTACAATATTAAAGTGCTGTGGGATGGTCTGTATGCCAAATGCTCTGATTGGTCAATAAATAAAACACTGATTGGCCAGTGGCCAGGCAGGAAGTATAGGCAGGACTAACAGAGAAGAGAATTCTAGGAAGTGGAAGGCTGAGGCAGAGAGACACTGCCAGCCGCCGCCATGACAAGCAACATGTGAAGATGCCGGTAAGCCACAAGCCACGTGGCAAGGTATAGATTTATAGAATGGATTAATTTAAAATATAAGAACAGTTAGCAAGAAGCCTGCCACAGCCATACAGTTTGTAAGCAATATAAGTCTCTGTGTTTACTTGGTTGGGTCTGAGCTGCTGTGGGACTGGCGGGTGGCAGAGATTTGTCCTGACTGTGGGCCAGGCAGGAAAACTCTAGCTACACTTAGAAGTTGTTTAATTTCCTAGATTTTGTAGGAATGGGTCATCAGGATGGGGCCTGCATGTGTGTCCATGCTCAGCTTGTTATCTGGCCTTGCTGTCTGAACAACAGTTGGACTGAAAGTAAGATTCTTAGCTCACACACGTTTTCTCTTCCAAGCATCTTTAAACCGTTACTCTCCATTTATTTTACTTTCTGTGTTACTGTTAAAATTGTTTTAGGCCAACCTGATTATGTTTAAGAACTTACTCTATCTAGAAATCCAAAACAGATTTTCTTTCTCTTCATATCTAGTTTTTTACTAGACCATAGCTTTGAACTGACTACCCTGGTTAATCATCTGAGACATGTGGCAGGTCGTTTCTTTGCCTAAGATCATTTTTTTTTGTTTATTCTCAGAGAGATTAGACTATAATTTTAAATTTAAATATTATTTCTATTTCGCTATTTTGCTTTTCTTCTTCAAACTTTCCATGGTTGTGTTGAAGTGGTCTTTTATATCAGCCATGGTCTCTCTATTCTTTTTAACTTATTTTTATTTCATTTTCTGTATCTTGGTTATTCCTACTTTTCTTCATTTCCTCATATTATATTCCTAGTTGAGGCTTTTCTCTTGGATATTGTGTAATTTATATATATATATATATATATGTATATATATATATATGAATTTGAGTTGACATGTTTGTTTGTTTGTTTGTTTATTTGTTTGTTTGAGACAGGGTTTCACTGTGTAACCTCCCTGGCTGTCCTGGAACTTGCTCTGTAAACCAGGCTGGACTAGAAATCACAGAAATCCACCTGTCTCTGCCTCTTGAGTGATGAGATTAAAGGCCTATGCTACCACCGACCAGTGATTTGACAACTTTTAAAAATAATTTACTTATTTTTATTCCATGTGCATTCATACTTTGCCTGCATGTATGCAAATGTGAAGGTGTTGGATCCCTGGAAACTAGAGTTGTAGGCATTTATGACCTGCCATGTGGGTGCTGGGAATTGAATCCAGGTCCTCTGCAAGAGCAGCCGATGTTCTTAATCACTGAACCATCTCTCCAGTCCCACCCCCCCACCCCCCACTCTTGATTTGACAACTTTTAATCCCATCGGCAAATGTTTGTTTGACAATATTTAGTTTAGCTGTAGGTGTGACATTATAGTTTCTACTTGCTTTAGTTTTATTGGGGAATTTTTACCCATTAGCAGCCAAGTCTTGTTTTCTAATTCTCCTCCCTGTGTACCATGGCTTTATATGACTGCTGTCTGGCAACTTGTTCTAACTTTGAAACATCTTATTTCACTGGTCATAGTGCTGTTTGAGGGCTGACATGAGTGGTGAGCTGAGATGACTGAATTTCCCTTCACGTTACCTTCTCTGTGTATGTTAAACAGTGGTGTTTGGAAATGGATAGCACTTGATCTTTGTAGGGAGGGAGGCAGTTGGCATCTTCTGACTTGGGGAACTTATTTTGTTTCTGTAGGCCCCTAGTTCTCAAAACTTGCTTTCTCCTTCCTATGTGTTACCCATGTCCTGACTCAGCCCTGTCCCTGCAAGTCGTCTCCTGTTCCCCACAAGTTGTGCCTTTCCCAGGTCTCTTCCTCTGGTCCTCCACATTCTCCAGATTCCACTGACTCTAAGCAGCTACAGTCCTAAGACTCAGGACTGCTCTAAGCTGGGATGCGGGGAGGGCATCTTTCTTCCTGGGAATGAGAAGTGTGTTGTGAGATAATCTTTTTGGTACACTGTAAAGAAGTGTCACTCTGACTGGTTTCATTAAAAGCTGAATGGCCAATGGCTAGGCAGGATTTCCAGGCACGGGTACTCTGGGAAGAAGAAGGGTGGAAACAAGAGAAGACACGGAGGAAGCAGGAAAGCAGGATGGACAGTACGTAGATGAAGTAAATGAGCCTCAGAGCAGCACATAGATTAATAGAAATGGGTTCGTTTAAGTTACAAGAGCTAGCTGAAAACAAGCCTAAGCTATCAGCCAAGCTTTCATAATTAATAATAAGTCTCCGTGTCATGATTTGGAAGCTGGCTGGTGGGACAGAGAAAGACTGGCTACAGAAGTGTTTTCTCTGTCTTCTGTCATGTTAGAATCTGATCTGTTCTGGTTCTCCACACACCTTCTGCACCTTTCTTCTCTGGGGCTGTCTGGGCCTTGCTATGGTGCTCTCGGGTATTGACTTTCTGTTTATACATAGATGACCGTGTGCAGTCTTCTCTGGTCTCCACTAATGCTGTAAGTGTGGGTTCTGAACAGCTTTCTTTGCTGCCCTTGTGGTTTGAAAAATCTTTTAAAAATAAATCCAAATGGCTCAGAACTTTCTGGTGCATGTGTATGTGTGCACATGTGTGTTCATGTGTGAAAGTGCACATACGTACCGGTGGAAGACAAAGACCCACCTCGGCTGCTGGTCCTCACATGCTCTGTTCCCTGCTTTTAGACAGAGTCTGCCATTGGTCTGGTACTCATCATGTAGACTGCATTAGCTGACTAGTGATTCCTAAGGATCTGGCCATCTTGCCTTTCCAGGCCTGGGGTTATAAG
Organism: Peromyscus aztecus; assembly: GCA_902168405.1. NCBI lineage: Eukaryota > Metazoa > Chordata > Mammalia > Rodentia > Cricetidae > Peromyscus > Peromyscus aztecus. Next base: position 39,358 of record CABHPQ010166319.1, read on the forward strand.
CGTGCACTGCCACACCATGCCTAGCTTTTTCCTTTCTTGTGGGTTCTGTGAGATTGGACTCAGGTCTTCACACCTGCAGGACAAACACGTGACCGACTCAACCATCACCCCAGCCCCAGAACTTCCCTATATTCTCCAAAGTTGTCATTCTAGCAAGGTTCTCTATAAGGCTAATGACTAACAGTCACACTGCATGATTATCTTCCTCCTAGCACTGCTGCAGACAGTCCTTTATCTGCCCAAAGAGTCTTTAAAAACATAAGCATGATTTCAAATGAAAAAAAACAAAAATAAAACCGAGGCTCAGCTAGATTGAGTTAATTCGTCAATGTCACATTCCTAGAGCCCAACAATACAAACTCAGATCCTCACGTCAAATTTATCATTCTTTCTATTACACACTTTATCACACACTTCTGTCATTTCCATAGAATAACAAGTGATGCAATGCCTCCTGAAAACAAAGTTTTCCAAAATACTAAAATATCCTTCCGAATAAAGTAGTGTTTCCCAGGGAAGGTATTGAAAAGCAAGTGCTTGCTGGCTCTTGCTCTCTCTCCCTCCCCCTCTCCTGTCACCTTTCTCCCCCCGCCCACTTCCATCTTTTTCCTGGAATATATATGGTTCCCTCTCACCACATTGAAGAACTATAGCTGTTCCCAAGGAGCAACGCAATGAGACTGAACTGTGCAAGGCAATAATAAGGGGTCAGAGAAATCTCTCACCAATGATCACTCCTCATCGCACTTAAACTTGTGAGCAGGATGTTCCAGACATGATGATATACACCACGGTATGCCCCTGAAAACCACGGGCCACAGTGTGCGAAACCACTATGTACTACAGCAGAATGAGGGAAGTCTTCAGGCACTCTGACTCGTGAGTTTACTTAATGAAAGAAGTTATTTACAGTTTAGTTAAGACCAAACTGACATTAAATGTTTCAATATTTAGAAGATGAGGAAGAAATAAAAAATAGATAAAATCACATAATTAAAGTATAATTCTATACCCCTTGTGTGCTGGGTACTATATTTTTGTCAACTTGATTTGGGAAGAGAGAACTTCAGCTGAGAAAATGCTTCCAACAGATTGGCCTAAGGTAAACTGTGGGGCATTTTCTCCATTAATGATTAATATGAGAGGGCCTCACTCACTGTGAGCACTGCCACCCCTGGGCTGGTGGCCTTGGGTTATATCAGAAAGCAGGCTGAGAAAGCCAATGAAGAGCAAGCCAGTAAGCAGCATGGCTTCTGTACCAATTCCTGCATCCAGGTTCTTGCCTTGAGTCCCTGCCCTGACTTCCTCCAATAAAGGACTAGGACATGGACACATGAGCCAAATAAATCCTTTCATTCCTAATTGCTCTTGGACAGAATGTCTTATCCAGCAATATAAAGAAAACTAACACACCAGGTCTGAAAATGATTCTACTCAGTTGAATAAATAACAATTTCCCTGGACCTTGGGAAGCCTAATATTTTGTAACTTTAACATATAGTTGGGTTAAAGTTCACACAAATGCACAGCTTTTTAAGTAAATACCCATATAATAATTCTCCAATTCATATCAGCTTTCTGAGAGTGCCCAATCAGTGACTCCATGGAGGTCTCTAACTCTTATATTTGTAATAACTATAAGAGTATGACTAAAAATTAGACAGGAAATATCAAATGTACAGGTAACTCTAAGTTGGTAGAAGCAACTGTGACTTGGAATGGCAAATTGGAAGCCAGCACATATATAAAATGTATACTTTGGTTCAGAGAAATTTGGGTGTATGGTCATATGAAAAGATATTTCTGGCATTAGTTGGCCCTAAGTAGTGCCTCAAAGGCTCCATTCATGTTAAAGAACAAGTTGTCATTGCAGTTTATAAGTCTGAAGACTGACCTGAAGAGAAGAGGTCTAGGCCACGATTGTGTCTGAAGAAGGTTGGGGTCTGCAAATCATGCCAGTTAGGGACTATTTGAGGATCTGGATCCACTTGGTAACTAGAAAACATGAACCACAGTACAAATTCTTCCAACATTAAAAGTTAGAACTCTGGAAATGGCTTAGACCATGCTGTGCTACTTCAGAGAAAATTGGGGGCCAGAGAAGTGAGATTTATGATGATGGATCCACTTAATGAAATTTCAAGGAATGCCAACTCTTTCTAAATGAAATACAGTCACATGACACTCAAGGGCAAGAATACATTCTTAGAAATATATTGTTACATGACCTCATCATTGGGTGATCATCACAGAGTACCTACACAAGTTAATATGGTGACATCATCACTAGGTGGTGAAGGCTAACAGGACTACTGTTGTATGTGTTCTGTTGTTGATTGAAACTTCAGTATGCCTTGTGAGACTGTATATTACTTCTAAAACAGTAACTCCCTACTTCGCATCATCCCCATCTCTACCCCAATCACATCTACACTACAAATGCCTACGTCCCTACCTCATGCACATCTAAAAACACCTAACCAAAGTTCAAAAATCACTTACTAATCAATCCATAGATTGCACTTCTGTAAATCAGAAGCACGGTTCACAAGTGTGAATTTTAAAACTGCTAACCAGTCCTTCAGTCAGTAAACTGTCAGGGCCAGCTTTGCTTACAGATGCTAGGACAGAGCCATGGCATCCCAGGTCTTCTCATTGTAGAGTTTGTATCTCATAGGAGACATGACTATCAACCAATCATATTAGTGAATCAAACAACATCTATACCACCAAGCGAACAATCTAAAGACAGGATATAGGGAAAGTAGAGGTGCTAGGGCTTAGCCCAGGAGCTCCCTGAGTAAAGGACACTTGGCTAAGAATGGCTGGAAGAGTTGATAGCTAAGCATGACTGGAAGAACAGATTTACCGGTCAATTAGGAAGGCTTGAGTTGAGGTGATCATCATCAGAACGACAGACAGCCTGTACAAAGTCCTATGGCAGAAATGAGACTGGAATGTTAGCAGAACTGAAGGAAAGAAGCCTGGCTGAGTCAGGAAAGAGAGTTCGGAGATTTTGGAACAGTCGAAGATAGAGATGTAGGCAGGGTCTGACTGGTGGAGGGTCATGAATCACATGTTGAAGGTCTCGGTGTTGAGCATAAAAGGAAAGGAAAACCAGTGCTGGATGAATATTGTGTGCATATGAGTGGAATGTGGGTCCTAAGAGTTGTATTTTTAAAATGATAGCTCTGGCACCCGGATAGAAAATGGTTTGGTGGTTGAGCAGAACAAACATTAGCTATGATAGCATCAGAGACGAGCACGCTATGGAACCAAGGAGAAAACAATGGATTAAGGGACATTTAGGAGCTACTACAACAAACAGGACTTAGAGATCCATTAGACAGGGAATGTTCCAAGACACAGTTTTTGGGTTGAGGGCCTAGGTGACTGAATGAATGGCAGCGTGATTCATTGGGACAAGTCCACTGAAGCAGGGCATGCTGGCTCGTTCTTGAAGAAGTTGAGTCTGAGCTGGTCTTATGATACTGAGATGGACTCATTGGCTAAACCATCCCATGCAGTCCAGAGGTCCAAGGAGGGCCAAGCAATGAGGGCCATTCTACTGCAAAACAACTTATTATAAAGTTAAAATGACCCCAGGCACAACACTTAGGCAGCCTTCAGAGTAGGTACAGCAATTTCAGAGTGTAGGAGTTGTTAAATATCAGGGCTATTGACATCTGTCTCGCTGGCGTCATCTGTTAATTAAATTAGACCACAGTTTTAAAGAGCAAAGGTGGAGCCGAAGGCCAGTGGAGTTGTAGCTAACATGCTTGGCTATGTCTGCACTGCACAACTCTGATGCTTTGGATAATGAGATAGTGTGTACACTCTCACGGGAGCTGAAATGGCTTCAAAGAAATCCTCCCCCATTTTCCTTTCGCTTCTGCAAGAAGAAAAGGCAGGACACGCCGAGCGAGTGAACACTGTGCATAAGGTGAAAAAGTGCTCCAATTAAATTGCAGGAGGATGGTAGAAGTGAGCAGGGGAGAAAACCAACACAGTCTTTGATAAGCAAGTAAGTCTGAAGAGAGTTTAGATAACACACACACACACACACACACACACACACACACACACACGAAGAATAAAGGCAGGCAGCAACTATACTGTGTTTCCTTTCAGACCGTTTCCCTATATGTTATTCAGCAGTCAAACACGTGGAATGATGAAATGTGTTTCTACTCACATCATTTCCTAATCAAAGTTTCACTGGGAAATAAGTAGACATCCCTAAATTAGGAGATACATCTCTAGAAGGCTGGAGCATTTCTGATGGAAATCATTCCAGGCGTTTCCCGTGCAATTGACAACAGAAAAGAATGAGGAGACTGTCTTCTGGGTGGTTCCTTAATGGCTTACAGAAACTGACCAGATGCTAGCTGGACTCGGAACGGTCCATCAGGAAAAGCGAAGCTGCCTGGCAGTAGACTGCAGGAAATGAGAAAACTGTGCCCAACAGTTCTTCCTAAGCCCTTGATTTCCTGTATGTCCTTTCTTTTCCTTCTCATAATTTGGAGCATTTGTTTTCATTAATTTTGTTCAGCATATGCCCTTTGTGGATGAGTATGTCGCATTAGACTCAGAAAGTGTCACGGACGAATGAGATGTGTGTCTGGTGGGACGGGGTGGGTTCGAGTCTCCTACACACACAGGCCAAAGCTGGTGCCGTTTTAGGGACTGCACTGAGCCTTGCTTCTGCTCCTGCCTGTGAGTGTCCGTGTGCTCCACCCTCCTCTCACTCTGTGGGAAAGACTGCTGAGTGGAACATCTGAAAGTGGCGAGCACGCCAAGCCACCAGGCAGTAGGAACGTATGTCCCTCTTCTTCCTCAGGTAGTCCAAGGCAGGGCAGTTAACCCGATCAGTGCACCATGGCGCAGGTCTACTTCTCCATCTAGACTGGTGTCTCAGCTCTCACACCCCGGGTTTCCTCAATGATCCATCTCTGCCCTGCCCTGAGGCAGCAAAGGAGCCCCTTAGAGTGTTCTCACTAATTATCTCTGATGTGGGGTTGGCAACCTTATTTGCCAGGCTCTGTCTATATTCTGTGCAGGGTTGGCCTTGCCCCTTGGGAGATAAGAGAATGTGTGTCTTTGAATCAAAAGATCTGAAAATACAGTCAAGATGTACTCCTGTGATCCCTTAATGTAGTTTAAGCCAGGGCCCCTTTATTGTCTCTCGAATACCATTTCCCCAATGCACGGCAGTGTCAGCCTGTTCTTCAAAGTGCCTCACAGAGAGCGCTGATGTCTCCAGCTGGAAGCAGACATGAAGGACAGACTCAAGCCTGCTGCTCATCACTCGGCAGAGGAGGCCCTGCTTCTCCATGGAGACTAGGGATAAGAGCAGGAAGTCTCTGAATTTCAAAGTCTGCTGATGCTTGCTTCCTGAAGACTGCAGTGTGTGGGTTTGCTTTTGACCCACCGCTGTTTGCACCAAAGGCGTCCCTTATATACATTAGGAAGCAAAATTAAGCTCACAAGGTGAGCTCTCTTGCTTGGGGGAGGTTTATGTATTTGAGTGTTTGTTTCCTATCCTCCTTCTTATCTCCGGTATCCTCTTTATTACAACCCTTTCAAAAGACAAAAACAGTCCTTAACTGCTGTGCAGAAAAAAGGGGGAAGTTTAAAAAAAAAAGATCTGTGTCTTAGATAATCTCAAATGATAACTATAACTTTCTCTTGTCTTTTAATTTAGTATCAGGGGACGAGGAAGATGCTATGTGGTACTGTGTTCATCACCTTTCTGTTGCTGGGATAAAACAGCAGGACCAAGGCAACTGACAGAAGGAATTTATTTTGGTGTATGGTTCCAGGGGGAGACTCATGGCAGAGTGGTATGGCAGCAGGAACAGGGAACAGAGATCGTACTTCAGTCACAAGCATGAAACAGGGAGCGTGAACTGGAAGTTGGCCAGGCTAGACACTCTCAAAGCATGCCCCCTGGGTCGTACTTCCTCCAGCAAAGCCACACCACCTCCACCTCTCAAGCAGCACCACCACTTGGTGACCAAGTATTCAGGTGCCCGAGACAATGGGGACATTTCTCACTCAAACTACAGCAAGTGCCTTATCCCCCTTCTAATCTTCCTCTGTATACTGGAAGATCTTTGAACTATAGCCTAGATTTCACTCTGTTCCTTTCTTCTCTGTGCCTTAGGGGAAGGTGGTGTCCAAATCTAATGGTTGATTTTGGAAGAATAATCCTGTCTGGCTCAGTTTGGACCTTCTTTCCTTTGAACATTTAACCATAGTTATGCCATGCTTGTGCGTGTCCAGCACTGATCTAGGCTCTAGAATTATACCAGTGAATGCAATGTTCTTTTACGTCCTCACAGGCGAGGCAACATTGAACATGATAACAAGTTAAATCTAAGTGATCTTAAAATGACAAGTGTTGGAAAAATGAATCAGAAGAAATATAAAAAGTTATGAACAAAAAGCTGAAATTTTAGATAGAATGCTCAGAAAGACTTCACTAAGAGAAATGAATTACCATCTAGGGAAAGAACATTCCAGATAGGTACTTCTGGAATATTACAAAGGTCTCCCTACAGTCTGGATGTCTGTCTCGACAGATTTCATATCACTGTTAGATGGTATCAGAAGGTGGATCTCTTGGGTAGTGAGGATGGATCCCTCATGGGTAGAATGGTGCCCTTTTGAGAAGCCTTCAAACTCCTTGTCTTGTCTCCTGTGGGAAGACACAGGAAAAAAGGCAATACCAACAAACCAAAAATCTCACCATTAGTGGATCTGCCAGTGCCTGAATCCCAGACTTCTCAACCTTCTGGACTGCTGCCAACCCCCCTCCCAAAAATGTCTGTTGTTTATCCATTATCCCATTTACAGAGTTTTGACATGGCTGCCCAAACAACTACAGCAGAGCTTAATTTGAAGAACAGCAAGTCATTGTGGGTGATTGGAGCAGGAAAGTAATGTAATTTGACAGTTTTTGTTTCTAAATAAGAATCACTTGATTTATTGTAGTGAAGGTGGAAAGGAGAGTTAAGAGCTGTGGTAATCAGAGAAGGAGACAATTCTAGCAGTAAAGGTAACTACAGAGTGGATTTTCATGACCTGAAGTGGCAAACACTAGAGAAAGAACTATTTGGGGTGGACCTGAAAAGTAAAGTTTAGGAGTTCAGTTTTAGAAATGGTGGGTTTGAGGGGCTGCAGAGATGAGATGGCTGCTGTGGAATGTCATTCTGTATGCTGTGAATATGTGTTGCTCTGATTGGTTGATAAATAAAATGCTGATTGGCCAGTAGCCAGGCAGAAAATATAGGTGGGATAAGTAGACAAGGATAATTCTGGGAAAAGGAAGGGCAGAGTCAGGAGTCACCAGTCAGACACAGAGGAAACAAGATGACAAGAAAGAACTGAGAAAAGGTACCAAGCCATGCGGCTAAACATAAATAAGAATTATGGGTTAAATTAAGTGTAAGAGCTAGTCAATAGTAAGCCTGAGCTAATGGCCAAGAAGTTCTAATTAATATAAGCTTCTGAGTGATTATTTTACAAGTAGGCCATGGGACTCTATGGACTGGAGGGACCAGAGAAAACTTCCAGCTACATTTGGCGTATCAACGTGGGGCTCTCAAATTTCCATAAGGCCTAAAAGAGTTTAAAAAGGACTTCTAAACACACAATAATAGAGCCAAAAACAGCTTTCTACTTCATGTCTCATGTGGGTCAAGATATAGAGACGCCAAGGTACAGAGACACCCTGGTGTATGGTCTTGAGCTACCTACATACAGTAGGTTCACAGCATATAGGCTTGAGTGCAGCATGGCAGATTCCTACTGTATGCAGTGGTTTCTGCAAGCTGAGCAGCATGGTGTGTGGTGGATATAGCTTTTGCTAGTACAGACGGAAAAAAAAAAGGAAAGAAAGAAAAGGGTTTGGGGCTACATGCTGCTGGATGGAAGCACAGACCACTGCTTCACAGAGTCAGTAATGAGCATGGTTCCCAGAGCTGGCAGCAAACATAATTCCACCATATTGGAAAGCTGAGGTGGGCAGAGCCAGCAACCAAAGCTGCTATTTTATTCCTAGTCATTCTGCAGTTTAAAGCAATAGATTCACAAAAATACAGATTCATATGAGATAAACCTCTAAATGGTTTAAATTATGTATAAAAATGCATGTAGGCTTGGAGGAGAGAGGAATAGGAAAAGACAGTTATATAAAGAAATAGAATGTTTTAAAAAATAAAGTCTTTAAAGAGAAAGTAAAAGTAATATAAAAAAATAAGCCATGTGAAGATGGAAATCACACAGTCTGGATTTTATTGCCTTTGAGATCTTTAACTGCAGAGAGACATTTGATTGTAAAGGCTGCTCAGTTAAACCAATATGTATATTGTAAAGGTACCTTGACTTCAAAATTTGGATCTAAGGATATGTTGCTTTGGAAACGACGCTCTGCTATTGTTTCCACAGGAAGCAAGAGGCTATGGATTTGTTCCAGGTTAAGATGGATCAGATTTGATCAAGCCAGACCTCCTGAACCTTAACAGATGGTACCTATCAACAAGGTTATAGCCAGTCTTCCCAGGACTTGACCATTATCTCAAATTTTCTCAGGATCCCCATAAGACTACCATCACCCCCTATCAGCAGGAAGTAGCCTAGAACACTATGCCCACATTCCCCCCAAAATGGATTATGAGTGTTTGTCTTTGTTTAGGTTGTTGGTTACAAATTGTTATTGGTCATAGTCAATCTCTTTCTAAAAAAAGAAAGGGGGATATGGTATACAAATATAGGATATAGATATGAAAGGATAAAAGGGTAGATTATTGAATCTACTTTTAAAGAGCAACAACTTGATTAAAATATTTTAAATTGCTGTAGATTTTAGTTTATTACAAATTTCAAGTTAATTTTGTTATACTGTATGTATATTCCTGCTCTTGTTTAAGGTATTATGTTTGTGCAGCTCATTGAAATTGTAATGCATAATTAAGAAATACAGACTAATAATTAATCATCTACAATGGTCAAACTTATTATAGTCATGTTAGTTAAGTTTTCTAGGTATATATAGATATATTTCAGTTATGTAGGTAATCTTCAAACACTTCAAAAACCTACAGAATATGGCATTTAAAATGTTTTAAAAACTTAGACTTTTCTGGACATTGAGATATGTCTGCTCCTGGCAGCACCCATTTACTTCAAGGAGAAAGATGGGCATCAAAGACACTCTATATGGAGTTTATCTTCTTCTTGGCAAAAATAGCCATTTGGGCAAAAGATACTATGTTATATAAACTGGACAAGCAGGACCCATGGAAAAAATGACCACTGAATTTGCCAAAACAAGGTGAAATGGTCCTTCAATTTCCTGCTTCACAGAGGAGACTGCCAGATATTCTACAGGACAGAGAGAAGTGATTGAGAGACTCTAGACCTATAGGCTGAAGATGAATGCCCCAACATTACAGAGAAACATTGGGTGAATGTCCAGGCAGCCAGCTATCTCTGTTATTCTAGATTTTTGGAAGTTACTTACAATGCACTTTCTGTTTACTTAGGTAATATTATATCCTTCTGAGGTCTTTGATATAAAGACTAGATAGTTATAATTGTAATTTTATATTTATGATATTATGATGATACTATATTATGATAAAAGATAAATTAAATATGAAACCTTAGACTCACAAATACAGGATAGATAAAATATTTCCTTAAGTTTGCCAAATATAAATAGACTAGATATTGTAACTGTAATTCTTGCTTGATAACTGCTCTATTATGTGTAATTTTACTATGTTAAAGTTAAAACCTTCCTTTTTTGATTAGACAGAAAAGGGGAAGTCCTGTGGGATGTCATTCTATATGCTGTGAATGTGTGTTGCTCTGATTGGTTGATAAATAAAATGCTGATTGGCCAGTAGCCAGGCAGGAAGTATAGGTGGGATAAGCAGACAAGGAGAATTCTGGGAAAAGGAAGGACAGAGTCAGGAGTCACCAGCCAAACACAGAGGAAGCAAGATGACAAGGCAGAACTGAGAAAAGATACCAAGCCACATGGCTAAACATAAATAAGAATTATGGGTTAAATTAAGTGTAAGAGCTAGTCAGTAATAAGCCTGAACTAATGGCTGAGCAGTTATAATTAATATAAGCTTCTGAGTGATTATTTTACAAGTGGGCCACAGGGCTCTGTGGGCCAGGCAGACCAGAGAAAACTTCCAGTTACAGATGGCTCCACAGTTAAGAGCATTTATTGTTCTTGCAGAGGACCTGAGTTCAATTCCCAGCACCCACATGGTGGTTCACAATCATCTGTAACTGAGGGTCCAGGGGATCTAACACTCTCTTCTATCCTATTCAGTGCCCCCTTGTTTTCTAAAATTGTTCAAGGATTCTGCTTTGTACAAGTACTCTCTTGGGTCTTTCTAAGAGAAAAGGGAAGTTTACCAAGTATTTTTGGTTTAGAGAATTAAAATTTTCGGTGATTTTTCTTAAAACCAAGAATGAATGTTTAGATGCACAATAAAAAGCTTTTTATTATAGTAAATGTCAAATATACAGAAAAGTAAGTGGAGGGGTCTAATGAGTTCTGTGTCCTCATTGTCTGTCTTCTGTAGTTTCCATCATTCTTCCATTCATGTTTCATTTGCTCTTCACTCTTTCATAGATTTTTCCTGCCCTCACTTTTCTTGAAATAATATTCTGAAACAAATTCCAAGCATCGTAATTTCACTTGTAAATACATACACATATATAGAGAGATCTACAGATTTTGTTTTTAGAATTAAAACACATTTATTAACATATGACATGTGTGAGTAATAGACACAGGAATATTCATAATATTGCTCTATAGAATTACCCTTTTTTTATTTAATTAAAGTATACTTATACCATTTCCCTCCACCTTCTCCTCCCTTTACCCCTCCCAAGCACCCCCTTCCCAAATTCATGGCCTCCTCTTCTTTAACCATTGTCGTTTTATATGTATAGAAATGAGTAAATATATCAATATAACTTGCTGAGTCTGTTCAGTGTTGCCTTTATATGTACGTCTAGGACTGACCACTTGGTATTGGATAACCAGCCAGGTATTCATCCCCGGAGAAGACAAATTCTCCCTCTCTCAGGAGTTGCTGATTGCTTGGAGCTCTTCATCTAGGTGTGGGGTCCTGTGAGTTTTCCCCCATCAATGCTGGGGTATCTCCTATTGTTGAGATTCCATCGGTATAGTTTCCCTGTCATAGCTAGAAGGGACAAGGTCACTATCAACTTCCTCATCCTATGGCTCTTGGAATCTTTCCATGCCCACTTCTGCCCATTTCCTGAGCCTTAGGTGCAGGAGTCTTATGGGAGATGTATCAACTGGGGCTGGACACCCCACAGTCAGTTGTTCTGTTTGACTAGCTGTGGTTTTGCTCCTTCTACTGCAGAGAGACACTTCTTGATGAGGTGGGAAAGGTGCACTTTATCTGTCAAGGGGTTTTATCATGACAACAGGAAAAGTACCTAAAACAGGTGGCGTGAACAACTAATGTCAACTCCTCCCAAAGACTGTCACTCCTCATGAGTTAGGTAAATGACCACCCTATGACTGAGGAAACTGAAAACCTCTCCCATGGGGCAAAATGTCACCATGAGTAGAGTGCTTCCTTCAGAAGGAAACGCCAAGAACCAAAGAGACGGGGTTGACAGCCAGGAAGAATGAGATGGAGTCCCTCCTAAAGTAACAAACGCAAAAGGAGAAAAAAATAAAAACAAAACAAAACAAAACCCTTCTTGTTCTTTTAAAGCCCAGAAAGTTTTAATTTGATTCATTTTCTAAAATTAAAATGGCAGCAGTGATAAGGGAAAGATCAGCGGTGATGAGGAAAGATTGCAAAGGTCTAAAAATTCTATTGCATATTTTAAGAAGCAATTTCTATAATGAATTGGAGTAAGAGATGGGGGGGGGGGAAATGTCCTGTGGAGCAAAAAGGAAAATCTGATACGGATACTCAGAAAGGAAAAAAAAAAAACGCGACGACATAACTAAAGAAAACTTGCAAGACATTAAGGAGAGACCAAAGGTACTGTGTGTGTGTGTGTGTGTGTGTGTGTGTGTGTGTGTGTGTGTGTGTTGTTTGCAGGCAGATCTTCAAGTTAGTTCTCTGTGTGATTTCCTTGAGACAAGGCTGTCTCTCACCAAAGCTGGAGCTCACCATATGTTGGCTAGTTTGACGGTCAGACATTCCAACATTCTTCCTCCCTCCATCTCCTTCCCACCCATACTCTCAGTGCAGGGGACACAGGTGCAGATGCCCATGGCCACACCCACGTTCTTATGTGGACTCCAGGGACCTGAATTCCGGTCCTCATACTTCATAGCAGGTGCTGTTACTCTCTGATACATCTCTCTGTTCCTACAGTATTCCTAAATGATACATTTCTATATGTATAATCTGCAATGCTGAGAATCGAATTCAGGGTGTGTACTCACCAGGCAAACACTCTACCCCTGAGTCACACCCCCAGCCCCACTTTTCCATATTAAAATATAACACCTGGAGTGACAGAAGAGAAATAATTATTTAAAGACCTTACTTAAAGAAACCAAGGAGAGATAACTTTCCTTAGGCTCCGGGTCGACACTGACTTCTAAATATTCCTTTTAAATTACTGCGTGTGTGTGTGTGTGTGTGTGTGTGTGTGTGTGTGTGTGTGTGTGTG